>JAANDH010001142.1:7356-81576 GCA_011799765.1 Nymphaea thermarum
AAAAGAGGGGGAAGGGGAAGCGGAAGGGAGAAGAAGGGAAAGGGGGAAGCGGAGGGGAGATGAGGGGGAAGGGAGAGGGGAGAAGAGGGGGAAGGGGAAAGGGGGAAAGGGAGAAGCAGAGAGGGAAGGGGTAGAGGCAAAGGGGAAAAAGTGAAGCAAAGGGAGAAGGGGGGCTGTCGACCGGACGACGCAGAGAGGAACGTTGGAGAGGGATTGAGCGAGAGAGGAGAAATAAGGAATAAGGGAGACCGTTGATCTCTTGCCGCCATGGCCTTGGTGGAGAACGCCGGCGTTGGATTGTCGTTGGCTCGCTGGAATTTTGGTGACGAAGTGTTTTTTCAGATTTCAAAAGTCACCTAAAAAGTCTTTCCTTCATTTTACCATGTGCATCAAACAGAGTTACTTTTACCCTGCAATCAAACAAGACCTCAAATCGAAAGAGGGTTAAATTTTATCCTGTATTTTTTTTCAAAACCGTGGTAAATTTATCACGTTCCTTACCATCAAACGGGCCCTAAACAAAGTCATTTTTTTTTTAAAGAACAAAGTGGCCATCCTGAGAACTCATTTTTGAGTGAAAATGTAAAACAGCGTGTTCAGAAAACACCGTTTTGAACGCACCCAAACACGCCACAAATGGCGTTTTGAAGGCAAAACGTCCTTTTAAATATGTTACATCCAAGCACACAAAGCAGTTTCTAAAAAATGATTAAAAGCCATTTTTTCATAGAACTTCTTTAATCGGATTTTGCATAGAACTTTTTCCTTTTGCTTTTTACCTCAAGGACAATGATTGAAGTTGGATATATTCTCTTCACTGGCCGCCTGAACCCAATATTTTGATGGGTTCGGCTTGTCGCTTTTTGTGTTTGTGCGGATAAACATAAAATCAAGGTTAAAAATTTCTACTTATACTTTTAAATTTTATATTCACTAACACAGGAAAGTAATATATAAAATGGTTAGTTCTACCATTTGCATTGCAAATGGTTAGATGAGGCCAAGGGGTAGGTGAAGTTTGAGAAAAAAAAAAATCGAATTATGATTATGTCTTCTGTCGCCAGGACGGTCCACAGTGTTGAAAAGAAATTTTTCATCAGAGTTATGTCACATTCTTATCAAAATAGTTGATTCTTTGTCCTTTGAGAGCCCAAGACGTTTCAAATACCTTCAAACCCATTAATCAACATAATCGACTCTCCTTGTTAAGATATATCAAATATGTAAGAGATATGTAGTCATATCAGGCTTCCGATGGCGTTTGATCATCACGGTGAACAGCAACAAAAGGCGTTCATATAATCCATTTGGGTAGCGGATGGTGGAAATTCAAACACAAATTAAAATTTAATATGCTTTTTTTGAATCTTCATTCGCTTTCCAGTTATTCATTCCACATGACTTGCTTAGCTTTGCCTCGGCGACCAGCGTCAACCATTTCCTTTACCAAGTCGTCATCACATCCACTCTTTTTTGGATTCTCCATAAAGTGTGTTCCGTTTCCACTGTTTCTTCTTTCCCTGTCTTGAACATTCAACATAACTGAAGCTGCAAAGATTATATTCAATCCATAAGAAAAAGAGTAGCTACTTGCTTGCGTGGAATTGCCTCAGCAGTTGGTATAAAATTTAACTCAACTAGTTGAGATTGTAGGGTTTCCTAAGATGGATTCGGAATTTACTGCTTCCTGTATTTTGAGTTGAATCTAAAATAGCACGATTTTCGAAGCAGATAAGTATTGAACACTTCATATTCGTGTTTCTAAATAAATTTTTACTAAAAGAACTGCAACTAGTTTTCTCATCCGCAAAATGTCGTTTCCGTGACGGCCCGTCCTTTTGCAGGGCCTTTTGTGCTTTCTCCATCCTTATTCGTTTAATCTTGGTGCACTTTTTCTTGTTCTATGTCTCTCTCTTTTCAGCTTCGGTCCACCTGTACGCTGTTTTTTGGCCAAATTTTCTCTCTTCCTCTCTCTCTCTCCCCCGTGAATCGTTCATATCACCACCACCAACAGCCGATCATCGCTGATCTTCTCTCTCCCTTTCTCCCTCTCCCCAGAACAATGGCGGAAGGCAAGGATACCAACATCCAGATCACAACAGAATCAACAACTCCCGTTCCTCCTGCTTCCACCACCCCCATATGGCAGCCTTTCCACCGGCGCCACTGGTGGTCTATTCTGGTCGCGTTTAACGTCTTCCTCCTCCTCGCCGGCCAGACCTCGGCTACCCTTTTGAGCCGCTTCTATTTCGACAAGGGCGGAAACTCCAAGTGGCTCGCTACCCTCGTCCAGATCGTAGGCTTCCCCATCCTGCTCCCCCTCTTCTTCCTAGCCCCCATTGCCTCTACCACTTCCTCATCCTCCTCCACCACCGTTACCGCCGCCTCCACCTCCACCTCCACCTCCACCACCGTACTCATCTATTGCGGCCTCGGCCTTCTCGTTGCCGCAGATGACATGTTCTATACCTATGGTGTTGCTTTCCTCCCTGTTTCCACATACTCCCTGATTTGCGCCACGCAGCTCGCCTTCAACTGTGTCTTCTCCTTCTTTCTCAATTCTCAGAAATTCACTCCTCCCATTCTTAATTCCGTTATCCTTGTCATCTTTAGCGCCGTTCTCCTCGCCGTCCGCTCTGATACCGAGCGTCCGGCCGGCATCTCCGACCAGGAGTATGCAATCGGCTTTGCCTGCACCCTCGCCGCCTCAGCCTTGTATGCGCTCATTCTCTCCTTGATGCAGTTTTCCTTCCAGAGGCATTTCAAGAAAGAGACTTTCTCCATTGTGCTGGAAATGCAGGTGTATACATCAGCGTTGGCAACGGCGGCTTGCATGGTTGGCCTCTTCGCAAGTGGTGAATGGAAGAAGCTGTCCGACGAGTTCTATAGCTTCAAGACCGGTAAGATTTCCTACGTGATGACAGTGGTGTGGACAGCTGTTGCCTGGCAGGTCGGATCTGTCGGCGTGGTGGGACTGATCTTTACTGTATCTTCCCTCTTCTCCAATTTGATCAGTACTGTGGCGTTGCCGATTGTGCCTGTGTTGGCAATCTTTGTTTTCAATGATAAGATGGACGCTGTGAAACTCATGGCCCTGCTTTTGAGTTTGTGGGGCTTTGCTTCTTATGCCTATCAGCAGTATCTTGATTCCGCTCAGAAACCCACATCTGGTTTTGTTATTGAGAGGAAGAAGAAAGAAATTAATCCTGTCGGTACTTCAAATTTTGCTGGATAGTGGAGGCCAGATAGCAAGGAGATAAGCTTTTGGCCTCAATTTTGCCTTCCGTTACATTGGGCTGCTCATTGTATTGCAGATGTAGGGGACGGGTTTCACTCAATGTTAGATTGAGCTTGGTCATTGTACTTGCAAATAGAACAGGTTTAATGCAATATTAAACGCAGAAAGTTATTAGCAGGATTTTGCTTTGTCTTGGTCATGGATACCATGAATTCTTATTATATTAGTCCTCGAGTTATCTTTTTCTCTTTCCATGTCTCGGCGCTGCTAGATGGTTGGTCATGGTTCAGGGTAATATGGTAAGGCTGGAGCTTTTGCGAGTCCCGCTTTTCCTGTCTGTTCCAACTTGGGGCTGTCTGCAGAGTTTAAGGGGAGCCACTAATAGCATGTCCTCAACCCTTTATGGCTTTTCTGAATCCTATAAGAATTGATGACTTCAAATTTCCAAGAGCACGCCCTGTGATTCTTGTGGAGAGCCTGGGCAGTTAGCTGGTCTTTGATCCAGGAAGGCACTACGAGATTGAAGCAAGTGACTGTGTTTTGTAAGAGCGAGGGAGCTTCCTGTGAATGACCATAGCACTTGTGCTGTAGTCCTGCTTTCTCCTGTACTGAAGACCAAGTGTAATTTTTTTGCGTTGAATTCCTGCTGATGGCAGACTGAAACATGATCTGCAGTTTGGAGGTGTACCCTTCATGAGCTCCCCACATGGTAGTTCGTTTGTCACTGAGGCACAGAAGAAATGAAAATGGTGAAGATAAAGGTTTCAGATCCCTTGTCAAAGTTTTTAGCCTATCTGTAGTTCAATACTGAAGTACAAATTATTACCTTGAGATATTACAATTGAAGCATCGTACTTAGTACATACATTACTTGGGGTAATCCATGGTTAACATGAAACTCACTTTCCTTTTTCAAAATTGAGGAGTCCATTGTCTATGCTAATGTAATATGTTAAACATAGACTTCTTCACTTCTGTTTCACGCGTCGCCTTGCCTTTCCTTTTTACTTAGTGGTATAGAGCATTTTCCTTTTTGGGGTTCATTCGCAGCCAATACTGTGTATGGCGTTTTCACGGCGTTATTGCAGGAAGTTTCTTGCAGCAGCCTTAATTAGATGGTTATAGGTGTGTTTGCTCACGTCTACTGTTTTCCTCTTTAGTAGTGAGAAGCAGATGGCAAGGAAAGTTGGAGAGCGTCTTTAAAGCGATGCTTGACTGTTGGAGCTGTGGTCCTTGTGGCTACTTTCTTCATGATGTACTAACTTAAAATCATGTGAGGAAAGTTGGACTTGTCTTCAACTGACTGACTTCCGATGCAGCTCACATGAGGGACTTGTCTTTCCTCAATTGTAAAGTTAAAAAGTAAAGAAAAAGTTTTAACTTTTCTCACCGTCTGATTGCCTGTATGCACTAGTTGACCTTTACATGAGGTAAATGTTATCCGACAAGCCAACATTCCGGAAGGGTCTACCTTAGAACATATCTTACCTCTGCCGATCTACACAGTGAGCCTTCTATTGTGCCGGGTGTCACAGGCATGGTTCATCAAATCCCACAGGTGTCACTCCTTTCGCAAACTGAAGCTGAATGCACGTTCAAGTCCCCCATAAGTGCTCGTTCTTTTGCAGGCTGATGCTAAGTGCTGGTTCGAGTCCATCAGCGTCGTTCCGCAGTATTACCCACGTGGCTGTATCCTTCCTCCCAAGTGAGTTGAAACCTCGGCTAATAGGATGTCTGTAGCAGCTAACACGCATCATCTCTCCCAAATGTCTTGATGGATGCCAAATCAGGTGGAGATTACACAATAATATTTTGTTCTGCAATTGATTCGTTTAGAAAGTTTAAAGAAGCACCTTTGTTGTAAAGGAGTGTTGTAAAGTAGCGTGGAGATAACGTACTTCCTGTAAAATGCCATACAGTTCTTACGTCTAGGAAAATTGAGGTTTATGCAACTCTTGACAGGAACGTATGCATGAAGACATTCTTGCACAACAATGTTCGAAGTTATTTGTTGTAAAGATTATAATAAAAACCATCACTTTACAGGAACGTTTAAACCGACTTTTCCAGTCTGTGTAAAGTCCCAATGGTGCCAGTATGACAGTATCCCTGTGGGATACTTTAACACGAGAATCTGCACATAGGATATCATGGTTTACTTTTCAAGGTCACAAAAGCCTATGGTAGAACGACCAAGCAGGAGAGAGCAAATTCGCCTACAATATTGACTTGTGCCTTTTAAACTTATTTCGAAGTCATGTTGTTCACTTTTGTTGTACTTTTTTCATATATACTATTTTCACTTATTACTTGCATTTTATGGGCGTATCTCTATTCTTGCTTTTCACTTAATAGCATTTGTTTTTCACATTATCTCCTGCGCCCATGTTTCTCATATTTTCTGCTTCTCATGTTTTTTGTATCCATTTCATATCCTGCTAGCTATGAGTTTCCACTTAGGGCGTGCGCGCATCTATTGCTGCGTCCATTGTGAAGCAGTAAGAAGACTTTTGGGCAGAGGGTAAGAGTTACAGAGGACATCTGTGACGAGGAGAAGACAAACAAGGACGTCATATCGGCTTGTTCCAACCATGTCCACAGAACTGTGATGACTCGTTTTTTCATAGGGAAAGATAAAACCATGGTTAACGGCGGGTTCTCTTTGTACAGAAATAGTATGGCTGGGATGGTTCCTGTCCATTACTGAGTAATGTGGTAGCAAATATTTTTTGCTCAATAATTCACATCTGAGGGAAGACGCTGCACGTCTCTCCCTCTCCCTCTCAAAGTTCTGTAAGCCCAGTGCCCGTAAAAAATGATTAAAATTTTAACAGTGACGTGTACAACCCCCTTGCTCACTCGATGTAATGGGCATTGAGAGGTGTGACAACAAATTATTTTAAAGTGCATCTGAAGAAAAACATAAAAAGAAAAGAAATTTTAACGTGGAGTAATTTTATTTATCCACTGAAGGCCGATTCGAATTAACGAGTATGCCAATCTCTTATATATAGGCATCAGCTGAGGTAACTCCTCATTTTAAGGAGTTGTTACAAGATATTCATTATCAACACAATGCTTTCGTGATTTGTGTTTGTTATTAACTGTTTCCATAATCCATCGTCGTGATCTTTGCCACCATATTTGCTAACGATCGTTTCCATAATGTTTGCATCCTTATGGTATGCGTTGTGATTATTCAGTTGTTGCTTGTCTTGAGACTAGTCATAGTCTAGAAACAACCCCTGGTCCCTTGCCTGCTTGATAAGATCGATAGAACTCTATAATGGCTGATGTGAGTCAGCTTGATAGTGAACTCTCTCTTTCTCTCTGGTTAATGTGCGTCAGCTTGATAATGAACTCTTTTTGTGTTTTCCTCTCTCTCTCCCTCTCTCTGCTTGCTTGTGATTTTACTCTCGCTCTCTTTCTTTGCGTGTTTGTATGCAATAATGAAGGTGCTGAATAACCGTCGGTATTAGAAAGTGAACATCAGAAAGTTGGTGTCCTGACCAAGGTGGTGATGTTACTTAAGCTGTTACAGCCAAAAGGAAGACCCAGTCGACGTAGCTAGGCATTTGTTCTTATTACGCAATACCAAGGCCATGTTTGTGCAAAAAAATCATAGATTTCCAGTCGGGAACTGACCATAGATCCAGGAAAACCCTTGACATCTCCTCATGCAATCAAACATGTCATGTCTTGTTCTTGTAGAGTCGATTATTAGTTTTATGCCCTTGAGACTTGAGAAAGCAGGCGCATTTAGATGAAGTAAAAAACAATATAGAATCTCTTAGATTGCATGTTTTTCTCACATAAGGTTGGCACACAATTGTGACAGTCAAGCTCAAACGTCGGCAGCTTGACCAAACGGGTACTTATCCCTTCCACGTGCTCCAAGCGGTTGGTGGCCTATAGCGACTTGGGGACGCCCATCTATCCGATAAAATTGGAAGAGAATAAATAGACAGAAACACAAAAAGGTGAACTACTTGCCAGTATAAGCCAAGCAAGGATGCATCGACTGCTGCTGAGCATCTATCTTTGTTCATCTCTCATTGCGATCACTTCTATCTATAGTGACTGGAATCCAGTTAGTTAAACTCGAAACACTTGTGACAAATTGCATTAGAATCATTAAATTTGCTGTCTTTGAGCCTAAGACAATTCACTTTCGCATTGAATGATGAAGAGAATTACTCCTTCTATTCGATTCGGCACATAGAGTCGAGAAAATATACGCTAAATAAAACTTCTGCAATAATGTGGCGCAAGAACAACCACGTAGTATTTGCTTACGAATCTGTGGTGCCAGATCTTTTTCTCTTGCTCGCGGAGAAAGACCAAGATAAGGGGGCACCACCAGCTTCCAGGTACTGTTGATAAACAAAGGAGAGGCACCCCCACAGGCTCAATATCAGAGCCACAATCTTTGTTGCAGTAATCTTGTCATGGAGAATGAAAACAGACAAGACGGGTATCAAAGGCAAAGCCAAGGTACTGATTGCGTTGGAGAACAGGGAAGACACGGTGAATACCAGGCCCACTGTGCCCACAAAGCAAATCTGCCAACTGATTGCGTTCAACAGGTTAACCAATATGTATGAAGTCCGGCCGAGTTTGAACTCTCCAGAGTCTTCGGCAAGAGCACCCCATT
This sequence comes from Nymphaea thermarum, assembly GCA_011799765.1. Lineage (NCBI taxonomy): Eukaryota > Viridiplantae > Streptophyta > Magnoliopsida > Nymphaeales > Nymphaeaceae > Nymphaea > Nymphaea thermarum. The sequence goes on from JAANDH010001142.1 coordinate 15,249, forward strand.
CTCCACTTGCAAACAGCCCGATCACGCAGGCCATGGACGCCACCAATGATGTGTAGATCTGCATGTCTAAAACTGCAGAGAACGTCTCCTTCTTGAAGATTTTTTGAAAAGAGAATTGCATGAGAGACAAGATGAGGGCGAAGAGGGCGGAGGCACTAAGGTTGAATATAATTCCTGTGGAGTATTGAGAATATGTATCTGCAGACTGCTCATTGCCCGATTGGAAGGCTAAGAGTGTTGAGCTGAGAATCAGTAGCAGGACAGAATTCAAGATGAAGGGATTGAGATGCTGTGAATTGAGAAAGAAAGAAAAGACGCAATTGAATGCCAATTGAGTTGCACATATAAGTGAAAAAGTGGAGGCTGGGAGGTAAGCTGCACCGTATGTGTACATCATGTTGTCCCCAGCAATCATGATGCCAAGAATGAGGTAGACAGCAATCGTGGTTGAAATCGGGGTCCTGTGGGTATTGACAGCCGCGATGCCATTGGAGAATTTGATTTTAGAAGAGAAGAAAACGAAAGGGATCAGAACTGGGAAGGCAGCAGTTTGGACAAGGGTGGCCAGCCATTTGCTCTTCCCACCCTTTGCGAAATACAGCTTGCCCAATATCGTCGCTGCAGACTGACCAAAAATGACCATCAGAATATTAAAGGCAACGGAGAGCCACCAGAAGCGGCTGTACCGCAGTCGGCTGCGATGGATGGACAAAGTTGCTTGAGCTTGATGAGGATCACCATACTCCAGTTCGTCTTCTTTGTGGCTTTGAACTGGCAACAGAGGAAAACGCTGATGACAACCAGTCAAGGAATAAAAGAAGATGACGAAAGTTTCAAGCTAAAGAGTTATTTTCTTCCTTGCTGCTAGTGCAAGGAGCTTATTTTTGTTGCAGATACTAACCTCTGATTTGCATCTCAGATTCTTTCACCGCAGCCATCGGAGGGATGTAAAAGAGAACAGATGAATGGGCAAGGAAGAGCAGGTCTTTTCAAGAGAGAAGAGTTCTAGTGAGCTTTGTAGCCTCTGAAGGTTCTTCACAAATTGTGGAAAAAACTAGCTACTAAACCATGACGACCAGTTTTTTAAACCATTTTTCAAACAAAGAAGAAAAAAGCCTGACACAACCACCATCGTCAGCTTGTGGCAATTAAGTAATGCGGTCAGCATCTTTGTTTGTTTGGCAGCATAATGCATCACTCCAAGCGAATGCTTTGCACAAGAGAGAGAAGGATGGGATAAGGTCCCAATTCTAACTCCGTTCATTAATGTGACCTATTCAAGCCTGGCTGCGACTTTGCAAAAAGAATGGTCAGGTAGGACTTCTCCATAACTTGCAAGTTGGGAATCAGGAAAAGATTGCCATACATAAGCAAATAAAGTGCCTTTGAAATCTCTGTGCTGCAGGCCTAGTTACCACTCCTGATGCTTTTCAAAGGGAAGTGTTATTGTATACCTGATCTTTTCAAAGAGAAGTATCTCTGTATGTCTAAACACCATGTATTGTAGCTCAACTACATCACCTGCAGGAGCTTTTCTACAAGAACCAAGGATGTGATCACCATGTTTTGAAATCCTCAGTGCAGGAAAAACTATAAACAAGGATGTGATAACCATGTTTTAATCCTCAGGGCAGAAAAAGTTGTATTTTTTCCAGTCCATAAATGAGGATAAGCCGAAAGGGTTCAGAACGTTGATTCCTAAACCTTCATAAGATAAGGTCCATACATCGAAAAGCGTGATAACATTTTCTATTCAGAGGTTTTTAAACATGACGATTGCACTTTTGGAGTTCATTCACGAAAAAGACACGACCTGAACGTCCAGCTACAGTATGTCAGAGTGCATATGATAAATTTCCTTCTGCCACAAAACTGTCATGTTCTTGCGGTTGTTGAATTTTTCAGATTATCAAAAAGGGTGTCTACTCCCTACCAAATTAACCATACACATTACATCAATATCTTTAAATTTGAGCAAACAACATGAAACTTTACATTTTTTTAGCCCTTGCACACATGGTCACGAAAACAGCTTTAATAGGACCTCTGCTTGCCCTTCTCTCTCTTCTTTTTTTTTTCCAATTCTAAAAGCTTGCTATCATAAACCAGCTACAGCCCAAAATATATTTTATGGGTAGCAAGTATTTTATGGTTTTATGAGCAACCTTATTAATACTATTAGTGGTGGCCCCAGCCTTAAAATATTTCATATATCAAGCACCGGTCTCTAGTCAAGGCTTGAGAACCACTTACATTTTTTTCTACATAAAGGAGTAAAAGAGGAAGCCTTTTATAATCGGATGGCTGAGAGGCAGCTGGACACAGGTCAGGCTACTGCGGAAGACGATGTGGAGCAAGAGCAAAATCATACACAATGTACGGTTCAATGGCTATTATTGCTCATTTCTTGAACATATTATAATGCATCTCTGAGTCCGATTTGCTGCCAAACAAAATCAAATGTTCTCAAGTACAAATATCACGATTCAAAGAGATGTATCTTGCGGTTACATCTTTTGTTTGTTTCTTTGGTTTTAACGTGTGCTGGCCTTGTCGACCTTAGACCGAGGGCGGCTCCACCTTCTGTTCGGAGGCGGCCATGCCTAGTTGTTTAAACCTTCCTTCTTTTCCATTTGCGTTATATATGTTTATATTTCTTTATACCCAAGATTGTTTTACCAATGTTAGGTCCAGGACAGCAACAATTTCTCGTTGAAGGCGAGTGCACTCATGTTTTCTGATTTCTCAACGTTTTTGGGTGAGCGAGAGGTATTATCTCACCGCCCGAAAAAGGCCCAAAGGCCCCCCCATTCCCCCTGCCTCCAGGGTCGTGAGCTACTGATTTCTCAACGTTTGCCATGAAAAGCGTCAATTTCTAGTTGCGCAATCATAGCTTGTTTCTTCGCATATTTCAAAGACATACAGGTGGATCCATTATGGTCCATTTAGATAATTTTTCAAATCATTGTGACCTGACTTCTATGTCAGTTTTCACATAATTTTTCAACATATGCCATTGTAAAAATTTCAGACAGAAAACCATTTTGCCAAAACAGAAGAGTTATAGGTTGAAAGAAAACAACCCTGATTAACCCTTTCCTGCATACTGATTTATCTGAACCAGTGAGCAAGCGTGATTTTTCGACGGTGCAAACTTAAAGTCATGAGAATAAGGGATGATGGAGTCCCTCTACCCAAATGAAATACTCGTCTGATTCTGGAAACATAAGAAAGATCTAGTGGGCATTACAAGTTTGAACTTATAAAAAAGCAACGGGAATAAGGAACGAGAGGATTCCCCATATAAATGAAAATTTAAGGTCTGGTTACCGCAAACATAAGAAAGTTGTAAAATTAACTTTGGGCGACGCAAGTTGAAACTTTAAAAGCAAGAGCCCTGCTGCCGGTACGAAGCTGGGCATTTGGTGAGCACAGGAGGAACAAGTTTTACACAACAGCAAATCTGAAAGCCAGAAAGAATATCTCAATCGATCAACGATTCCTATGAAGAGAATAGCGAGAGAAAACTCAGGCAACATAATAGAAGGGCTGTAACTTGATTCAAGGAAAAGCTCCATCCATCGTGTCGTCATTGGGCTTTAAGAAAACTTTTACTGTTATCATTCCCGCTTCATTTTTTACATTAAAAAGCTGCCTTAGGCAGACCTTTCACAGTTATTTAATAGAGATGCATACTGGCAATCCGGCAGTCAACTTGAAAATCCACGCTTTCACCTTTTTGCAGTTGAAAGGCCTCGGGTTAAACAGCCTAGCTACGTGGATGTCTTCGTTGGCATTATCATCTCCATACTTGGCCAACTCGACGGGCCTTGATGGCATCAGGCAGGGCGATAAGCAATGGAAGGATAAGACTCCAGATGGAAGCCTTCCAGATACAGTTCTACATATTTACGATGCCTTCTCTGTTAATTTTTTTTTTGTCAGCAACAAACTGGTAGGAGACCACGTCCGACCTCGCTTGCCCTTGTGGAAAGGAAAAAAGGGCACACCACCTCAGTTCCTGCTAGTCCCATTCACTAGTACATGTACGTGCACAAACACATTGTGGCTCCTTGATTTAGCTTGTATTTAAATGATTAAACAGCATTTACTTGACAATAAATTAACAATGTGGTATGGCCGTATAAAAGGCATCCTGAAAAGATAAATGCCGATGGACTACATGAGACAACCAACATACTGAGCTCTGGGATAGGCCTTCTGTAGTTTTGGCCACTGGACGAAAAATTGATCAGCCAAATGTAGTTTGTACAACATGAGACCACTCAGAGAGAGCTTCTTCACTCTTGCTATACTCTCAACGTAGAAAATGAAGGACCATCTAATGCCAACTACCTGCAGAGGTCAAACAGAAGAAAAGCACCTGAAACTTGAAAGTGATACCCGATACGAAATTCACTAAAAAATATTAATGTAAAATGTGTTGTTTTATTTTGCGTCTGAGAGAGAGAGAGAGACTCAAAAAACAGATATTCTAAGCACCTTAACAAGAAATGCAGCTACACAGAGAGGGACACAGGTTCCCGGACCATTACACAGTACCTAGACAAGACAGGATCATAGAAGTGAGAAATTAACTAGTGTAACATCACAAAGACTAGAGGAAGAGAACTTGAAAGAGATACCACTGTAGGTCTGATTTTCAATATCAACCATAAAGCATGAACCATGGCAACGAGAGTTGTTCCAACAGAAGTCACATATGATTGTCCAACTTCACGACTGCGATAAATCTGCATGAACTTAGCAGTGTTGCTTGTGTTCACTGCACTTGCCTAAACAAACAACCACCATGTCAGAACTTTCTCAGAGAACTAGAATTGTGCCAGAATTTCTGTCCATTGGATGATCGCGCTAAAAGGACAAGTTAATACCAAAATCTACAAAATAAGATTAAGACTCCTAGAAGAAAAATTACAACTGAACATCTCGAAAATGGAAAGCAAAAAATATTTCGAATAAGGTGGCCATACCCCCTTTAAGAAGGGAAAGCTAACAGAAAAAACTGAAACACTCGCATAACATAGATTATTGGCCTGCCTTCCAAGAAATTGGTACTCTCTGTCACACTTGTGTAAAAATTTAGCTGTAAAAAAATTGTTACTGTACTATATCTGCTAATGCTAGGTAAGAGACCAGCCATACTACGCCAACCTATACCTGTGCCAGGCTGTTCAACATTGGTTTGGTAGCTTGGCTCTAGCTTGACCCAGCTCAAATATTTGCTGAGCATGAGCAAAATTCAATTGTTACATATTCCAAAAAAGATTCATACATTGAAATTGCACATGGATATGAATACAATTATCCAAATATAAGCAGAAAAGGTTTATCTGAGACTCTAGAAAACATATTAAAGAAGGTGCTTAAAGCTGCAAATGGGACATCTCCACAGCAAGTTGACAGGGTTATTGACTTCCTTCTCAATTGGGATGATTTACAAGCCCCTGACTTCAAACCAGGAATGGCTGCATTACAGAATCAATTTACTAACACCACATTTTCAAACCAATGTTCAAAGTTTCAAACCATGACAAGCTATTAGTGAATCAACGAAGAAAAATTGTTAAAGTCGACAGCTTTCATGAAACAAATGGAGGTTTCATGAAACAAATGGCAGAAAAAAAAGTGAACTAAGAGACATGCATGAGAAAGCGGTGCCAAGTGGAGGAATTGATTTTTTCCTAAATGGTACTAAGGACTAAACCTCTGCAAGTGGAAAAACATGACAAATGGCGTTTGCAAATCAGCCTGCTACAATACTGGGTTTGTCATGTCCAACCACATGACTCTTTGTGCTTGGCATATCGTATCCAATCCATTACTGCTGTAATGACAACCATCTGAAAAAGAGTAATATAATAAAAGAAAAGCACATAATAACATGACTATTCTTCGTGCTGCATAATCTTGAACAGTGACAACAATCCAAAGTACATACACTGCAGTAAACAAGTACTAACAATCTTATATCTGCCACCAGAACCTAAATACACGAGTGGAGCTTTCAATCTAAGAATGGAGTCACAACCATAAACTAAAAACTCTATATGCATGGAAACAAGGTTGGTAGTATCAGTAGCAAAAGAGAGGTAACGTGGCATGTCTACAGTGAAAGTTGCACAAAAAGCAGGAACAAATTCAGGAACTTCTATTGCAACCCAAACTTGCAGTAGGAGCCTCAATCACAATTACACAAGATTTGCAGTACACAATGAATATTTGCATGAACTTAGACATGTTCAACAATCAAAGAAAAAAATCCACAACACAAAATTAAATTTGTCTCAGTAATGTGCAAAGAAAACATAACCAAAATGCTCAATTTATTAATCAGAAAAAAGGTGGTCTCTGAAGAAAAATTATGTTCATTGACTTACACCATGAGCTAAAGATTGTTCAAACACCTTGGCTTTCTGCAAGCTCATATTATCAGTGGCAGCTGCAATGTATGATCGAGGGGAAAATTTATCAATTTCAAGGACAGAGAGGAGATTCATCATCTCAGCTGTGTGGCCTCCTGCAAACTCCAAATAAAATAAATACCAACTATGAACTGAGCAGTGGAAGAACAAAAAGTTTGGAGGTGAAGGTGGTGGCAGTATTGGCTAATAAAGAATACCAGAGCCAAGGATGATAAGCGTGCTGACTGGTTTTGAAGAACACAAGTTGCGGACTGGCTTCCCTGTACTAAGGAATACAAAGATGACCCTGATGAAGATAAGAAGAAGAAGGACGGAAGCAGCAACACCAATTAGGGCCATTATGACCCTCTTTTCCTCTCCTTCTTCCTTCACTTTTCTCTAAATATGCTGAATAATAACTGGTGGATTGAGAAATCTAAACCGCGCTGTACACAAACAGTCAAGCATGAAATAAGTGAAAAGAAAAGTTATGCAACAAATATATAAGATATAAATAATGCTTATCATATGAGATCATATGATCAACCAGCCATCTCAAGAGGGAGTAAAGTTGGATGCCTGATGATCCTACCTATCATAACCAAACACCAAAATCAAAATTCACAAAATCCCAGCACCATAACCTGCACACACACACACACACAAAGCAGTCTGGCCAGCACAATCCCTTCATCCTCAATGTGGATAGGAAGAATGATGCCCCCATGCATGCCCAGACACCATGGAAGGGGGGAAGTTTTGAGAGGGAGAAATTATGACCTTGTTTGCATTGATACTCATTTTTTAACCTGGAAAAATACTAACAGTTTGGATTTGGGGGCAGATAATTTATTTTCAACAACAAATGAAGTTCTCCACATGTTTGATGATATTTCACAATCACAATGTAGGGCTTCCCTTCAATTTCATTCTAATTAATGGGAAGTAAAACAAGATTTCTAACAAAATACGAGAAGGGACTACAATATGATGAACCAACTAGTTAAAGTGCTTTTCCACAAAGTCAAACATGTTACTTTGTAAAATTGGAACAAATTACAACTAGTTAACGGCGAATGTCTTCAGAGATCAATGGAAATTCACAAGAGAATTGTAGACATTCGCACCACATTTCTCCAGGTAGACAATTCTTTTAAATTGCTCCATCAAATGCCAAAATTTTATTGAGTGTTTATATGCCAAACAAAACCACCTCTTCAAATCGCTAGATCATGGGCATGAAAAAAATGTGCAGAGGAGCTAGAAGCGGAGGTTTTAACTGACGACATTGGATATCTGATGCAGCATCCAGTAGTACCTTCATGCACCATCTGGAAATGGCATAAACAAAACAACTTAAGAACAGAGGATGTGACAAGCTCACCCTCCAAAGCTCTCTGGTAAATGTTCTGGTGTCAAGAGGACAATACAGAATTGATTTGCATTCAGAAGGCTTCCTGACGAATGCTTTAAGTTCAAAAGGATCTTACATAATTAATTAGTGTGTTAAATTCATAATACAGTAAAAAGCAAAAAATAACAGAAGAGAAGCAGCTAAATCAATTAGAAAGTAACTCGGTTATTTCAATTAGAAAGCAGCTCCATTGTTCCAGGGAAATTTTTGTTCGAAAGCCTGAGATTCCACCATCCAAATACCTGCCCAGGCTTCGCACCAGTTTGTTTTCGGAAACATATTGCAAACAAATAGTATAACGCAAAGTGCTGTCTCATAGCTTATCCAAGAGCACTAGACAAAATACATATGTTGTGGAATATAAATGATAATTATACAACTCGTTGCGGTAGACAGGCCTAACTAAAAAAGGTCCTTGCTTTGAATGGCAAGCTGGTCCATCAGGATACCTAGATTTTGCGTTTGGTGGAATTCGATTCTTCGAACTACACTAAAAAACAGCACAAGCACCTATCCAATGGCAAGCTAATCGTCCAATCCATTAATCCAAAAAAAAAAAAGATCAAAGGAGAAAATTGAAAAACTCACACGATTTTACCCACTTCTGCTGCGTCCTTCTTTTCCTCACGTTCTTCTCTCTGACTCTCTCCTCTTCTCTTCCGACCCCCTTCCTGCAGCCCTGCTCTCTCGTTTTCCCTTTCTCACTCTTTCATTCTCCGTCTCCCTCTCTTTATCTCTCGTTCTCTCCCTCGCATTCTCTTCCTGCAGCCGCGTTTTTCCCCTTGGAAAAGTGGAAAGAAGGCAACGAAACGGGCTGCGGGCGTTTTGTGGATTGAATTCGGGTGGGACCAAACTAAATCCGGATCCAAATACTACATGGGCCAAACTAAAAATTTCCAAACGCCCCTCCCAGGGCACGTTTGCTCGACTGGAAATGCACAGTTCAACAGGAGATAAATTCCAAATTAAAAAAAAAAAATTAAGAATTTTTTAAAAAAAAAAAATACTTTGGGAAATGTTTCCACCCTCAACAATGCCCGTTAAGGCGTGCGAGAGGAAGAAGAGGGGGAACGAAGGGACGGCATCACCCGCAGCAGCTCCCTCTCATGCGAGAGGAAGAAATAAGGGGAAAGAGGGAACGCCCTTCCGTCTTCCGCAGCAGCTGCCTTTCTCCGTCTGTGCGAAAGGAAGAAAGAGGGGTCTCAAATGGCGATTCCGAGATGTGAACTATGAAAACCAGAGGGGTCTCAAATGGCGAAAAACCCTAATCTTTTCTCCATTCCGCCTCCTCTTCTCCTTTTCCTTCTTCTTCATTTTCTGTTTCTGCGTCATCCATGGCTACGTCTAGCAAACGTGCCTTGAAGAAGAAGAAGGAGAAGCAGAAGCAAGCAGAAGAATAACTTAATCGAGAGGAGATACTCACCTCGACGGGCGCCCTCTGTCCCCGATATGAATTTTTAGAATAGCGATTCACGTCAAAGGGTTTCCCAACTGCCCGGATTCCGACAAGAGGAATAGAGAGGGAGAGCAGGGAGGGTGGGGAGAAGTTTCCTTTTACTTCCTCCTCGTTGTTGGTGGTATGGTGCAGAAGGGCGACCTTGGCCGTCCGATTTGGGCCAATACTCGACGGGGACCTTGCGATAGGGTGCCGGCGTGCCGCTCGCCCTTGGCGCCGTCGCATCTCAAACCCAAACAGGGGACTTGAGAAAAATGTGGGGCCATTTTCAGGATCTTTAAGTGAGGCCTCCGTTTGATCCTGTGAAATCTGCAATGATCTTCTAATGATATTTGATAGTGGAAATCAGAAATATTAAAAATTCTAACTTTACCACTGGGTAAAAATAAAAATTTAAAATGGAGATGAGTATTTGGAAAATAGACGGATTTTCTTTTTGGTCAATTCCCGCTATCCTGATTTTTTACAGATATCTCTGAAGTGCCAAAGAATTAAGACCTTGTGATCGTGAAGGATGCTAACATTTTTGTGTCGATAAAATGAAAATATATAATAAAATTTGAGAATAAGAGGTCTCCTAAATACAAAAACAATCCGCACAAAAACATACCGCAAAAACAGAAGCAAGAAAAAGAAATATACAATACAATGCACAAAAAATAAGAGAGAAGATCAAAGACGGAACGACACAATCACCCAACCGCAGACATGCAGCGGCACTTCAACCGAATGACAAACTGGAGGACGCTAACATTTTTGTGACACAAGATTTTCACTCAATGAGAAGATTATGAAGATTGTTATGCATATTTTTAATTAGTAGCACATATTTTAATTTATTTTTATAGCAAATAGTAACTGTCAAGATCTATTTAACACTTTAGTATTCTTATTTATATGACATATAAGTTCATTCAAAGCACGCCACCAGTTTTTTGGCTATAAAAATAAATTTTTATGTTTTACTCCCAAAGAAGAAAGACACTTATATCAATGTTTAAAAATCCACCCGAGTTGACTCGGCTCAAACGGTGACTCGGTGCTCAACTTGGTAAGAAAAAATGGAAAAACCACAAATTCTCATTACTAGAGAGAGAGAGAAATTGCTAGTTACTAAATACTTAAATGCTGGATAAATAAAAAAAAACAATTTTAATCCTTTATTTTTTTTCACCTGGGTGGAAGTGAGAGAAAAACAATGAAAACATAAGCATTTTTGTTATTTAGTATTAGTTTACACATTTTTTCCCCTTGTTAAAAGATCCAAGGCTAATATTTTTCCTTATTAATCTACAATATATATAGATATATTGTAGCAAATATATTACTAAAGCTTATATTTTACATATGCATATATATTATTATACATGTTATATGCAATATATTAGTCTTATAATGAATCAAAAGATCTATCCCCCAACTTAATTAAGGATAAAAGTCATGCTCAACTCGGACCACAAGTCCCATCCAGAGCACTTGGGCACTCCTTCAATGCCTTCTGTCTGTGCTGCCCAGTTCCATGACAAACGCTGCGTACTTGATGAACATTGATAGGGACTTAATGTTTCGCTTCATTTCGGCAAAGCAATAACTTGTGGTCATAAAGTAGCAGGGGCCATGTCCATGCACATAATTATGCACATAATTCGGCAGAAGCACGCTTCTTTGTTAGGCTAATTTGACTTCATCTGTCTACATCGGCGATTTATTGAGCACCAATGCAATGAGAAAAGTAGTGATATTTTCAAAACATTATAAGCTTTTCCTGAATTATTGCCTAATCTGCATTCGATTAGCAACTGGAATACTTTCTTATAATTAAAACCCACTAGCTATTGTCTCGTATTGCTTTATATTAAGAAAAAGCTGTTCACGTGAACGTTGGGACTGGTTGGTCCGGCTGGGACAGGGCTCAGCAAGGGTCCAGCAAAGCCTGGCTGAAGGCCCGGTCTCCGTCAACATAATTGATGCAAGTCTTAGTCGGCTACCCCAGCGACCCGGCTGTTATCTTGCATGTTGGCTTAGGCCACCAGGGCGGTCAGAAAAATAAAAGTGCAGTTATGGCCGGGCCCAGTTAAGGGCCGGACAGGTTGCCAGGTCCCGGCCTCATTCGACCATTGTTGAGCTTGATTTGCATTAGGCAGGACACCTGACATTTACCAGGTCCGGGCCCGTGCCAGATATGTTTTGAGAATATATAACGACCAAGCTAGACTAAAATGTGGGAAGATTAAAAAGGACAGCCTATAAACCTCTTCAGGTGAGAAACCAGAGTATTTCATCATGAAGAGACTAGAAGCTCACAAGGTACCAAGCCTTCTTTTGAGCCACATATAAACAAAACTGTGTCGGACTCTTTTTCCCAAAAATGTGTTTTAGAAGTCAAGAGTAAGGCTAGGCATCTAGCTGGGTACCCAACGAGTACCCATTACTCCGTACTCGACATGCCCAATCAGGCCCAGGTTTGGCTCGGAACAGGCATCAGGCCAGCCTGATAACTTATCAACTTGGCCCGAGTTGGCCGACGGGCCTGATTCGGCTCAATATGTTTTATTAATATTGTTTATTTTTATAATGATATATATTTTATTACCATTAATTATATTTATGTATTATTTTATATTTTAAAATATATTTTTTTATTTTACTTGAACCCGACCTAGACTTGGTTTTGGGTGTTGGGCCATGTTTGGGCTGCAGGGCCAAGCTATGGCCTGCTCCAAGCCCGACTCTTATCCCGATGCCTATAACTAGTATTGAGGCATAAATTTATAAATAGAACTGGTTTGTAAATTTATAAATAGAACTGGTTTGTGTGAAAAATGAACCATTTATCATGCCCAAAAAAGTCCAATAGTTTATCTTCATAAATTGTGTTAGATGGGTTAACTTAAGACCTTCAATTAATGAAGGTGAAGAGCTTGATTCTCAACTATGAGAAACTATGCCTCACTTAATAGGGTTTTGTCTAACATTGATGTCAATTATGAGCAACAAGAAAGCAAGTTTCTCAATTTCATGGGCCAAGTGGTTTCATTAATCATGTAAGCAAGTTTAATTTGAGTTCATGGTAGAACTAGAATTTTTTTTATGAGGGGGGCTCAATTATAGTTTCAAAACTTAAGGCTTTTCACTTAATTGAAAAAAAAAAATCTTATTCACAAACAAATTTCAACAATATAGGATCAATAAAAGCTAATAATATTGCATGGAACGACCAGATGCTTCAATTAAGATCACAATAGCATGTGCTGATCAAAAATATGAAAAGGAAAATATAAAACTTGTCATGGGCATTATGGCTTTAGCTGACTTTGAGAATTGAACCAATGACTGACCTCTCACTCCACTAGTTAGGCAACTAGGAGAGGGTGTGGGTTGATGGGGCAAGTGCCCACACCAACTCCAATATATATATATATATATATATATATATATATATATATATATATATATATATATATATATATATATACCCTCCTTAACTTTTACTTATTTATAAATAGGTGCCTCTTAAAATTTAAACTATTAAGGCCTCTGAGTTAGGCGTTACACATGTGAAAAAGACTGTTGCCTTTGGAAAATGTACAGTACAATTAGTTACCTAAGCGTAGAAGTGGAAAAAAGGAAAAAAAAATGCAAAGAAGAATAGATTCTTTGGTAGAGTACACGAAAAAAAACTTTTACTTGAGGTAAAATTAACCTTTATGTCCATTAATAATTTGTGGGTCCATATGTCTTTTTTTTTTAAAACATGGGTCCCACAAGAAAATTTGTTTTGTTTCCTGAGGTCTCTTGTGTTTTGGTCAACAGTCTCATCAACCGTGCCTCACATCCGAGGCCATTAAGTAGGCTCCAGAAAATTTCACTTAAGGTCCTGCCTTTCAGCACTAATTCTCCGATTTTTCTATTTTGCCTCCCGGTGGTCAGAGGTTCTGTTCTTTTTTGGGATTAGGGGCACTTAGTTGGCCCTTGATAGAAACTTAATTTCTCAAAAAGTTGGACGCAAAAGGTTATGAAGGAAAAATTAAAAATTAAATTGGCCTTTGTTCTAAAACCTAAAAGCGAGGTACATTTTGGTAATTTGGAAACCCCGATGCTTCAACCAACCGAATCAACTACCACGAGGATCCACGGCAGTGCTTCTTCAAGTCAGACCCACGCTGTTCAAAATTTACGCCGTTTATTCAATGCCCTTCACTTCCGCTGACCGATTCTCCGTACCCACCACCTGACCCGGCGCCTTGGGCCGCCTAAATGGTTCGGGTCCAGTCAGACCCTTGGATTTGAAGCAACGCGCTACAATATGGAAAGATATTGACTGAACTGGGATCCAGATTGGCAACTAAGTCTATGTGGGCAACTGCCCACACAGACCCACATGAATTACCTATTTATATGTTTGTACCTTGTTTACATATACATGTTTAGAGAAATAAATGATTGATTACTTGAGAAGATAATTAATCCAGTTCCACTGAGAAGCCAACAAAGTTCAGTCAACGGCAGCTATTTCATTAGTGATTTCAATAACAGAAGAAAAATTGCCAAAGCTATGACAATTACAACCATGCAGCTGATGAAACCAAGTTTGCCTCCCCAGGGGCACCTGTGCGGGCGGTCAAACTCCACAATCGTCCGAAGTAAACGGTACCCTCCATCGACATAACCCACCAACTTTGGGTATGTTTCGCTCCTGACCAGTTTGACCACCGAAAAGATGACGTCACAATGACGAAAACCGGCAATAATTTGGTTGGTCCCGAGAACTTCCCAACTAACCCACCAACCAACCAATGAGAGATGGAGGGTGTGGCGCGGTCCCACCAGGCCATTGTGCCCCTCGCCTCGAAATGACGATATTACCCTTATATTTTCTCAAAGGGTGTTTTCATCGTTTTAGTTACAAGTCAAAGCTCGTCGGGAACCTTAGGTGGGTTCTTTTCCTTATATGGATTTCCGGAACCAGCGCCCAAAATTTTTAAATCCATTTTTCACGGTTAGTAGCAGACAATCTTATCAACTTCGGTTTGTTAATCGAATGGGGGAAAGTCTTAGTGATTCAGCGAATGGAATCGCGAGGGAACTGAAAGCATTTCCCAGGAACAATTTTCTAAATAATGGAAATGTTCAGAACAACAGTCTTAACAACAAATTGTTAAGACTTCGGCTCTCTTATTAGTCAATTCTTCCCTACTCACCCTGCAACAAATTAAATTCATAAAATTAATATTTTCTAAAAGCCCCCAAGGTTAAACCCCTATGATATAAATTCCGTTAGACGTTCAACGCTCTTCCGTGTGGAATCGTGGATGACTTTGTCACGTCGGCCCATAAGACCTTGATGGCATGGGTGATGGCCTGATGGGTCTCTCCGCGTACAGGAGGACCTAAGAAGACTTAGCATGGTGTTTGATGCGAGGTCCAGCAATGGAAAAAAAGGAAAAGTGAGAAGCTGAAAGAGTGACGGATATTTGGTCGCTCTCCAGCAATGAGGGCAGCCTGTCCTCCGTCCACTATCTAGAGGTTTACGGTTCTTCCTTTGCCTCCGCTCGTGCTTCCATTTCGCGTTTCCGTTCAATGGTTCGCCGTTTCGTCCCCAGGGGGTGACCTCCGGCTCCATTCCCCATCGCCATGGCTGCTCCTCTCAAGGCTGAACGTACCTTCTCTGGCGCCGTCGGCGGGCAGCCGTGGTGGACCGTAACTCTGCTATGCTGAGTTACGCCGATCGACGGTCCGACCGTGCAGCGGTTGAGTGGAGCCGACGGCGGGAGTGGAGGCGGTTGCGGAGCTGCCGTGCTGAGTTACTTTCAGTGGGGAATAAGAAAAGAGTGAAGGATCCAAGTCAACTGTCAAAGGCGATCAGTTCTCGTATACTCTCGACCGTGCATCGGCCGAGTTTCTCGCGCCGTGTGATTCTGGGGCTTGACTGGACTTAAGGGCAAAGCCAATGCCATCCAGAGGGCAACGCAGAAGTGAAACTCTGCGGCCTAAGGGAACAAAGTGTGGGAACAAACTGAGACCGAAGCTAGCTGAGCCATGTAGGACAGCAACTCGCCGTCTCTCTGAAAGTGGCGAATCTGCAGCTCGTGCCACTCACCAGGCCATGTCCACCAACGATTGAGGTGAATTCGTGAATTTGGCGGCCATAACGGTGACAGATGCTCGGTAGAAAGGTCATACGCAAATGCATGCCGGAAAATCCAGGAAAAAGGGAAAAACAGAAAAAAAAAACCTTGAAAAATACATGAACGCTTCATCACGGTCGTTCGGTACAACATCGTTTCTTTCTTTTCCTTTTCAATTTTCCCTCTGTTTTTCCTGTACAAAAATTACCAGAGTAGAGGAAGGAAGTTCGTGAAAAAAATTGAAAGGAAAAAAAAAAGAGAAATAGGGATAGAATTAGGGGAATTTTCCAAGATCGGAAAGCTTTCTTGATCGGCTACAGAAGGCGGAAGGTCCAGCGGAGACATACTTGCCGGAATTGGAAACCCTAAAATCGCCGGCGTAGGCGGGAAGGTCCCAAACGACCTGTTCCTGATGGCGATGGTTGGGGCTCGGCCGCATCAGAGGACTCAGGCAGATAGCGAATCCCGAAGGATTGTGCTGTTGCAGCGTCCGTCGCGTAGCCGCCGCCGTTGCTACTGCCGATGCGTCCGGCTTCAGTCTCGAGCCGCGAGCATCAGGGACGTAGCCGGCCTCGTCTGCTGGTACCTCATCGTCCCTCACCCTCGCCGGCGCCGCCGGAGACATACCGCAATCTCTCCGCCGGCAAGAATTCCGACTGCCGGCGGCGGCGGAGGGGAAGAGGCGGGACTTCTTGTGTCGGATAGGTAGGATAGAGGAGAGCCACGATGACGAGGGCGGGGAGGATGAGGACGAAACCGCAGGAGGTGTCTCGCTCGGTTTCCGACGACCGAAGATCGCAGAGAAGAAGGAGAACCGCTTCTCCTTCCTGGGTACGGGGCTATGATTAATGTCCTGGTGGTGATTCTGCTTGGACGGGTTGAGCTGCGGGGTGCTGAAGAAGAGGCTCTCCCGGTCGCGGGCGGAGACGTAAGGGGAGACGGATCTCGGGAAGGAGAGGGGAAAGTCCGGGCAAGAGGTGGCGACGCTGGAGGCGGTGACAGAAGACTGTCGCGCAGCCGAAACCAACGACGACGCAGAAACCGGTTTTCGACGCTCTCTCTCCGCCACCAACGCCTCCAGCCGCTCCCTCAGGCATGACGCGCACACGCCCACCCGGCCGGGATCGCACGGGTGAAATCTGCACCTCATTTCTCTCTCTCTCTCTCTCAATCTCTCAGATGGCCATGATCGGAAATTTCCGGGAGGAGGAAGACAGGCAATTCAGGAAGGAAAATGACGGAGCACAGACCGAAGATAAAGGAAGTGCGTGCCCCTGAAACAAAATGGCCCCCTCCCATCGACTTTATTACAAAAATGGACGGTAAGTCGACTTTGGTTTATGCGACTTTCTCATTTATATTGCAATGACTTAAATGTCCTTGAGTGGAGCCCCAAATGACGTGCTGAATGAAGGGATTGTGGTCCGGTTAGCGAGAGGTTCGGATTCTTTAGTATGCCGTGTGGGTGATCTACTGGATCCAGCGAATCAATATTCAAATTGGACAAGTTTAGGTTCGGGTAATCTCCGATTTGGATCCTGTGCTTGTTCTAGATCCATTGGCTCTCTTTCTTTAAGTTTTTCCTCTCTATTTTTGTTACAATAATATAAGTATCTTCGGGCAACAGTGATTCAAATCTCTCAATGCAAGAGATGAGGCCAAGGTCAAGTGGCATCAAATTGCTAGGAATGAACCAAGAGTCCTTGTTGTCGTATGTCATATGTGAATACTTGAAAAGAGGTGCAAGCAACGCTAACAGAACACAAAACAGGTCAAACTTTGGATTCTTTATGCTTATTTAATGATTGAAAGACGAGGAGCCAAAATCTCCGTCTACCTTTTCATCAACTTTTCGTTGTTCAAAGTGCTTGAGCCCTTGCCAGCATAAGTTTTAATTAAGAACACAATAATTGCTCACATTTAAGATCAGTAACTTTTCTTTTCTTCCTGCTCCAGCAACTGCAATATTTCAAATCCGTCCACAATTCCATTAGCTACGACGACTACGTCACCCACTTTTATCCGACCGTTTGATCCTCCTGCAGTACATATTTAACGTATAAAATGGTTCTTATTTGTTGAATAATTCAAAGCATATCATGAATTTACATTGTCAGTACATATTTAACATATAAAATGGTTCTTATATGTTGAATAATTCAAAGCATATCATGAATTTACATTGTCAGTACATATTTAACATATAAAATGGTTCTTATATGTTGAATAATTCAAAGCATATCATGAATTTACATTGTGTGTTTTTCTTACAACTGCGGATTTGGAAAAATATTAAGAGCTGAGATTGTTTCTTGTCTATTTAACAACTAAGTTCTAAGTGTCTACCATCTATCAATTTTATTATATATATATATATATATATATATATATATATATCCCTCGAACAGTCTGCCGTCGACAAGGTTTCATTAAGTATTGTTTCTGTAAGACCATGGTCGTCGTATTTAATTAGATAAGTTGGGTTGGGGATTTGGAATCAGGTTGGGAAGCGCGTTGGTATAAAGAATATTGCATGCTTGTGTACCTTGTTGATTAACTTCCGTCTCTAAGTGACCATGGTCGTCGTCATGCTTAATCAGACTAGTTTAATACTTGAGTTTTGGATATTGTAGGGCTTATTGGTATGCAAAAGGTGCATCTCTAACACGAGCTGTCCCTTATTAGCGGCCAGCACTTTGGCTGGTTGCTTCTAAAATAATAGGGCACTGTCCCTTTTGCTTGCTTCAGTTTTGAGGACAGCTTTCTTTTTGGTTTGAACTTTGAAGGGTCTTCTCTCTTGTCCTTGAGAAGATCCAACTCTCACTTTTCCCTTTATTCCTTGGGGAGATTCTATTGTAGTAAGCTTGGGCTTTAATCTTATATAATTTGCCCAAAGTAAACTTTGATGGACGTGTAAAAATGTCTGGAAAGTGGATTTTACGATGAAAGCGGATTTTATATTAAGCAATCACGATCCCCTTCCCCTTTCCCTTCTTCTTTCAAAGGTCCAGAACTGCTTTGTGGTGCTTCAGGAGGAAGTTCTCGCTATGCTTCAACTTACTTATCAGCGGCTCCTTCTTTGTAGTACAAAAGAGTTGGTGCCCCAAAAATTCAACTGGTCGTGGGGATCCTATTGCACCAACCAATTTAAAAATCTATTTCATCAATTTATAAAAGGAGACTTGGTTGCTTCGTATGCTATATTCGTGCATATGAAGTAGCTGGCTTTTTCTGACGCGACGAAAATTTGCACAATAAATTTCATGGTTCGTCATATCAAGAAGTGACCAATCATTGACGCTTCAAATTCGTTTGAGATGGGAGAGGCCATCTAATCTTAAATCAATGGGATCTAAGATCAAACTAAATGAGAAGCAATCAAAAGATTGCCAGCAGGCTCTGGCTCAAGCTCAAAAAAAAAAGACACCGAGTCGACCCGATAAGTTGAGCTATAGGCTCCGGCTCAAGCTCAAAAAAAGACGCCGAGTCGACCCGATAAGTTGAGTGAGCTAGACTAAGTCTAGTTCGATTTGATAAGATTTTTTTAAATATTATTTGTATTGATTTATATATATTATAATATTTTATTGCAATATTAGCTGATTTAGCTGAATTGGTAACTCCAAAACCATTTAATTCTCATGCGACTCGTACATAGAGGAGGGACACGCTTCAACAACACAACTAAAACCCGTCGACACCAATTTCCTGGTATACACTAAACTCTATTCAATTTGATGGTACAAACAAATTTGACATAAGTTTTCTGATAAAAAAACATGCTTCTAATAAACTTTTAGAAATATTTTTTATCGCCCTTTATTTTCTTCCATGCAGTCAAATAATGTGATTCAGAGCTTATTAACATTCACGTTCATTCAAATCATTCATCAAATGGTTTCGTGACAAACAACATGAAATGAAACATGGGGCTCTCTTTCTCTCTCTCTCTCTCTCTCTTATATATATATATATATATATATATATATATATATATATATATATATAGACCACTTGCACACTTGCATGGGAGGAGTATCTTTTGGTAGAGATGGAAGAAAACAATGGGTGCAACTGTGGATGGATGGATCGTTGTAGCGCATATTGATGGGATCGGAAGGGACATGGGGATGAAGACGCCATAGTCTTTTGGCTTCATTAATTTTGACAGCAACCATCGAACAACTACGTTTTCTTTGTTAGACTCTTCCCGTTTCGTCAAATATATGGAAGAGAAGACCAACCCTTTCTTTAAATTAAAATCTTTGTCTTGCAGATAAGGAAGAGTAGAGAGAGAGAGAGAGTATTGTGGATATGGATTTGACTTCATCACATCATTGGGCCATCTAAAAGGAGGAAGAAAGTGCAGCCGCATGTTTCACCATGGGTGCATGCATGCATGTCGTTATTAGGCATCATAATTCAAAAAAAAAAAAAGAAAAAAAAAAGTGAAATTGACGAGTCTTCTCAAATCTGCGTATAGTGTTTGCATGATTCCAAAGTACCGGTCGTCACTGCTCATCTGACACTTTACATGACTTAAAAAGGAAAAGCAAAATAGTTTATTTAAGAAAAAAAAGCATTTATGTTTATAAAAGATGAGGATATATATCTTATCTCCAAAATTTATTCAAGCTTTTCAAATTCTTGGATGATCTGGGGAGTCCGACAACGTAGTAGAGAGCCGAAGCTCCCATCCAACCACTTATATCCTTAGAATATGGTGTCTCATGGTGTTGCTTCAACTGCGCTTCAACTTACATATCAGTGACTTCCTAACATTCAAAATGAAAACTAGCAGCCTACCAGCCCTACCCCAAACCACTTAAGCATTCAAAACTAGCGTACTTAAAATCTAACTTACTCCGACATATATATGCTAAAAAAGAGATGGATTGAATTAATATAAAATAAATTTTAAATGCAGAAACCTGTTTTACTCAATATTTAGCTACGTTATTTTTAACCCTAACTAAACCTAGTAAATGACGGATCTGTCTTAATATGTCTTGAGTGTCTCAATGTAATGACTGTAGAAAAGTTTTTTTTTTTTTTTTTTACTTTTTTTTCATGTGCATGATATGGACTGTTGTTGATCCTTAAAAGACTAATGCATCTTATGTATTGAACTATTAACCCTTTTCACTTTGCAATTCTCAATTTCAACTTTTTAGAGAAGTTGGAGCACTTATTTGACATTAGGCTGATCTTTGCTGATCCCCAAACACTTTTTTTTTTCCCTTTAAGTACCTTTAAGGGCTTCACTTTTTATAGCAATTTATTTAGAGAAGGGAATTCATGTCCGGCTACTGTTCAAGCACAGGAACAGTTAAGTCATTTCCTATATATACAATTATAGTGCAATAATAGTAGTACTGGATTCTTCTTTCTATGATAATGGGAAGTGAGTTTCGTAGTTTGAAAGAACAATATCGAAAACGACAAAATAAAATATTGGATCTTCTTAAAAAAGATATGAGGCCTATAGTTCATTTGAAAAAAATGCAGGTGCAAATTAAAAATTCATAAAATCTTAGGCTTGTTTTAGATTATATCTAAAAGATAGGCCCAGAAAGGAAACCCCTTTCCTATGTGTGGGAAAGACGTACGAACCCCATGAGCAAGCTTTGAAAAGAACGGTATTGGCGCCCATAGTTATTGTTGCGTATCGGTTTGTTTCGTTCATTTCTTTAATTTGTATAAATTTAGAAAACAATTTATGATACTTTAAAAAATTGATTAAATTAAAAAAGAAACTTGAAATTCAATCAGGGCCAACGTATCGTCCAGTAGTTTGCTTTACATTAATTTTTTTGTTACCAACCAGAAAATGCAGATTAATATATGTTTCACTTTTTCTTGATTTCACTACTAGGAAAGCACAGTGTGTATCACATGAAAAGTAAGTGCATAATGTCACCATCTTCAACTTCCAGAACGAACAGTTCTACACAACCTGCAACTCTTCGACGTTCAAATTGAGTAGCTTTGATCACAACCAAGACTCTTTGTAGAACCACCATTACATCTGAACACCACCCTGATACAAAAAAAGAAGAAGTTATTTTAACATTTTTTGTAGTTTTCCAAAACACATAGATTTTGATGCATGTCATTTATAGATTGCAGATG
The DNA here is from genome assembly GCA_011799765.1 of Nymphaea thermarum. NCBI lineage: Eukaryota > Viridiplantae > Streptophyta > Magnoliopsida > Nymphaeales > Nymphaeaceae > Nymphaea > Nymphaea thermarum. The sequence goes on from JAANDH010001142.1 coordinate 36,804, forward strand.
ACAAGAAGGTTCAACAAAATTTTCTATTCCTGTGTCTTGTTCTTCAAGAGATTCCCAAACTTGCTTTTCAAGTGAAGCAGCTGATCAGGTCATGCTCCTCCTTTTGTTAATAAAAATTCATCCTACTGACTATGTCATTATAAAATCAATGGAGACCTTGACAAGAAAACAATGTTAAAGAAAAGAAACAGTGCGAAGTAAAATCCTGCTGTGGACTAATGCACTTGCAAACCAATTGACCTAATGAATTAATTCTATATATTATGAGAGAGAAAGAGAGAGCTTACAGACACCACATTGGGTTCATGAAAAAATAACGAATAAACAAGATGACATGGTGCAAAAACTATGCACCAACTCATGTTGCATGCATAATGTAGGTAGATGTAGCTTGGTCCCTCACAGCAATGGTCTGACTCATTGATGGAAGCTCAACATGTTATGGAGAGTGCCTGTAGTGGCCCTCACTGCTAAGTGCTGTGAATCATTTGGTCATGACCCAATCAAAGCAACCAAGCATGAAAGTAACGACACAAACTCAGCCAACCCACATTATTATTGTTATTATTATGGTTGATTGGCACCAGTAAAGATAGACAGATGTACTGCAAAGTATGATCTGTATGGTTGGGAGTGGACCAGTTTTGGGTGAAGATAATTCACTTACATCTGCAAGTGGACCACTTCCCACTTTAGATTGAATCTTCCAACGAGCAAAGAAATTAACCAATGGCCCCTTTATACAGTGTTTGGTTGCTCATGGAGCTCAACTAAACCCAAATGCGGCTCTGGCTTGGTTTCTCTGAGCTCGGTTCGAGCTCTTAAGCTCATCAATTGAACTGGCTGGCGCGGGCAGAGGCACATGTTCATTTCAATGTAATAAGCCAGGCTTTGAACAACCTCATTGAATTCGTCTAACGAGCTTGAGTAAGCTCGGATATATATCATTATAAAGAAAGACTGTTCATATGGCCGAGGTTGAACTCAGCTCAATCATGTTTGCTTGTGTAGGCGAGCTGAGCATGAACAGAGACTGGGCTCACTTTTAGTGATTCTTCTGAATGTTCTAGTATCAATGCTTGCATAACCGAAGAAGAGCAACAATGACAAGAATACGCAGGAAAATATCACTAATTGCTCAAGGGATATCAAGGGACATATGAGGTGGGCAAATCTGGATCCAAAACTTATATATGTTGAAAGCTAGCTGCTTACTTTTAAATCAATTAAAACGAGATCTTCATATCATGAGAAAAAACAATTATATACCATTTTGATCCAGAATCTGAATTGAGGCAGATATAATCAGGGGAAAAGCTCATTGATCAACTGAAGTTTTTCTGCTCTAGACCTAAGATGGAACCAAAGAAAAAGTTGTAGACAACCGCAAACACAACAACGGATCAAAGATTTGGTCACTGCTTTCCATGTGACCTTCGATACCCTTGTACTAGTTTAACATTTTTAGATATTATACTGTAATTGATTAACTTGGTAGAGAAAATATATTGACAATTTCCATGCTTAAATGTGTTCTACAAGCAAGCAAGAGATAAATGGCTTACATGGTTTAGTAAAACTTGGTAGCTAAGAAAAAAAAGTGAAAGTATTTTAGTGATCATGCTCAAAGTAAAGCATGCGCAATAATGAACACATTTATGCGTGTAGATTAAGTTGAAAACATGTTCAAGTGTGACTTTTGAGGTGTTTACAGATCAGCCGCGCGACATATATAAACTTTCTGTCGATGCCCAAATTTATGGTATAGAGTTGGACTGGGGACCGGATGTAACGGGACTCCACTTAATCTGAAGCCACATTTTGTCCTACCTTGACGCAATGAACAAACTATAAATGCTTCTCTGACCATTCAAGAGACAGAAGAGTTTTGCAGAAGATTTTCCCTTCAAACACTTCCTCACAAATCACAAATTACCAAGAAAACAGTTGTTTCGGTTTTCGTTTCTTTTCTATGTTCCTTCTTTTCCTCTTGCAATCGCCGGTCTGATCATGGGTTGGTAGTAAATCAAGGACTCTCTCTCTCTCTCTCTCTCTCTCTCTCTCTCTTATTCCTTTCCAACTGTTGAAACTTGAAAGAAACGTAATTGACGTAACACTTGACCATGTTCCCTTCAGAGAGAGAGAGAGAGAGAGAGAGAGAGAGAGAGAGAGTTTCTGAGAAACAGCTGCATGCATCCCTTCAGATTAACTGAAGTCTAAAGTCATCGTTTGCAAGAAAAAATGCTGAAGACTAAGAATTAAATTTTTGTTATGTCTTATTTTTTTATTGACTATGCCGCAGCTCATTTAATCCAGAAGATATTTTTCCAACTTGTCGTTGAATGCAGGATTAGTTCAAAATTTTCCTACCTTTCATCGTTTGACACTTGTGGCAAATGATAGAGATGCATGACCGCTTTTTCTTTCAATGCTTAAATACAGTGCTCATCTCATGTCAAACTATTGCTTATTCACTATATATAGTAAATATTTTATATATATTCATGTTTCAGAACCAGTACACTAAGGACCAGTGAGAACTTGAGGTCTTATTACAGTAAGTACAGAGGCTCTCTTCTCTCCCTCTCTCTCTCTCTCTCTCTCTCTCTCTCTCTTTATTTAGAACAGTAATGTGGTCCTGCAGTTGGTGGTCTTTAATTCCAAAGTTATTCAATTGGTGGTCTTCAATGCCAAAGTAATTGAATGATCATTGAAATAGGAGATGCAAGAAGAGGAATTGACATGGATTGTCTTCCTTTTTTTTTTTTTTTTGCCTTGTCACCGGTTAAAATGCTACGGAAATGACTGAAACATATGCTACGTAAAGTGATCTCACCGGAAATTCCAAATTGCCTAGTTACAAAGAAAACTAAAGAGAAAACAGAAAGTTATGGAAGATTTTTCTTCTTTGATGTTCATCATGATGTGAAGTACGAAGAAATGGAGCGCACATAGATTTGTTGAAGTTGAAAAGGTACAGCAGCATTATAAAATTTGGTCCTACTCTTGTACTTCATGCTTTTAATTTCAAAACTGGTGAAGGAACCCAATGATATGCATGTACAAGTTGAAACATGATTTGATTATTTGGTTGTGCTCATGCATTGAATCACTAGAACTTTAATTTGTCAAATTTCTAAAGAGCAGTTATGAACGGGGTAAGGGATGAACCAACAAAATTTTTGAAAATTTTTAAAAACATTTCTTTTCTTTCTTTAATTTTTTAAAAATTTTAAAACCTAATGAGTGCGGGCGTGCTCGACATGGGTCATTCTAAGAAAAAGCATCTGAAATTTGATTCCTTGCTGCATTTTATATTTTGTTTGAAAAATCTGAACCACTTATTTTGAAGCTCATAAAAGCCCAGAAAAACGAAAGTATGCAAGTTGATACGTACAGAAAAGGAGCATGTGAAACCCATCTGTGCGGTCAGAATCTCGAAATAAATAAAAAAACAAAAATTGGGTGTGATTAAGAAAGCACAGTCTTCTCTCTCTCTCTCTCCCAATAAACATTACACAGAAAATCAGATACAGTGAGACAAAGTTCCACTAAAGCGATGGGATCGATGATTACAGCAGCATCATAAGTATGCTCTTGACTTTTGAATTCACACTATTGGCTGTGCCTGCTGAAATCATGGAAGCTTTAGGTTGGTCTCTGTAGTGCTCATGGATTCCACTGTCTTCCTTTGTTGGAACCGATGCATTTTCTTCCAAAGTCCAATGAACAATCATCGTGTAACCTCCAACGAAATGAATTCTCATAGAAAAAGAGCATGTTTCCAATATATAGAATAATTTGGAAACAACATTTTCCTTGTTGGGATTACGTTAGTCTTCATGATTTTGCAGGATCTTGAGAAGGGTACCCGATATTTAATGTTTCATGAACATTCTTAATAGGATTTGTAGCAGAACATTTTCCTCTTTTCTGCAGGGCATATAGTTTCATGGTTTTCTATAGTATAACATCTGCATACCGGGAAATGAGAGTGGGTTTACAACTTTCGAAGAAAAAGGAGGTCAAGGCTTTGATTCCGGGATCCCGTCTCTTGATATAAACCGTCAGCATCTGCAGTGGCACGCCAAAAAAGTTTTGTGATAACTCCATTTCTTTTCTTGCAACGAAACCATATAGTTTTGATTTATTATTTGTATATATACAAATAATAAATCAACACTATATATATGTGTGTGTAAAAGTCTCAAAATTAATGATCTTGCATTGTCCTATAATATTCTAGCCTTCAAAATGATAATGTCATTATAAGCAAAACATGTCTGAAAATTTCATAAATGAATTTCTGTTGGCACACGATCGCTGGATGTTCCTGGATGGCTAAATAACTAAAATCCATATAAAAAAACGTCTTTAGTGATAGGAGCAATGAGACTTCTATGCTGTCGTATTGCAGATGCATTAAGTCGGATTGTTAAAATTTAAAAATGTGTTGTTAAAAAATAGTCACTAAATTGGTATTAACCATGTCTCAGCAGTTGCATACACACTTTTCCGCTGGTTTTTACTTATACAAATAAAAAAAATAGTCATTGACCACATAAGTAATTTCAATTCCTATATATATATGTGTGTGTGTGTGTGAAATTTGAATGGTAATTCATCATTTCGTATTAATTCACACATTTTTCTCATTGTTTTTCTTTCAACCATCCATTTGCTTCAAATGAACACCCTTGATTAGATGGTTGAGTGACTTGATAGTTAAAGTCATTATATATATATATATATATATATATATATATATATATATATATATATATATATATATATATATGCCACATTTTTTGCTATTTGTTTTCCAGATATTCCGAGTAAAGCTTGATTTATCGACAAGCTCTAAAGAACGAAAGTGAAAATTAATACAGACACATTTCGGATTGAGATAGTCATGTACCAAACCTGACGATTATGTATTAATGTAGAGACTGGTTTAAGGGTAAATGTTGACCGGAACTTAGTGATATGATATTAGAACTATTGGATCCAATACAAATATACAATGTAGGTTGCCATCATATTGTTAAAATCATATGTCAAACTAGCCTGTTTAGCTCAGTTGTTTAGGGCGCAAGGGTTTGAGCCCCACGGTGGGCGTCATACACTGTTCAGATCTGTTCTGGACAAATATGCAATCTGCAATGTAAGTTTTGTTTGTAAGATGCCTTTGTTTTTTGCTACAACTAGATCCATTTGTGCAATTTCCAAACTAAACTAGACATTATCTAAACAAGGCATACACTCTTGCTCCTACACAAGAAAAACACAATATTGAAGCAATGATGAGAAGAAACAGCCTTGCTGGAGGATGCCTCCGTCCTTGATTGCTCAAAAATCTGCATACACTTATAGTACAACAAATAACCAAAACTATGGGGCTATATCAAAAGCCAGCCAAAACAGCCATGGACAAACAACTGCAAAGAAAGGACAGGACGGGCATAGTAAAACAGTTCAAAGTATGCAACTCAAACTTGTCACCACATCAGGAGCAGGATCAGTGACTGATCCTCCTTGAAGCCGTCTCATCCAACTCTTGTTGTTACAGACCAAGATGATTCTCCTTGCCAACCGCAACCCTCCAAAAGAGTGTTGTTGTTTTGATCGGAAATTCATTTTCCGGCAAGATTAATATCCCCGTTCATGGTATAAGATCCACCATCAACACAATTTTCCCCTCCAACTAGAGCCTTCTTGCTATCTTTTTCAGCAGAAACCAGAATTTCCCCTGCCTGTATACTTGGAAAAGGAGCCGTGAAGCAATTAGTGTAAAGCCATGACTGCACTTCTTTTTTCTCCTCTTCCAAGTCCGTTGCAAGCCAGTAAAGGCGTTCAAAACTACGATCTGTCGTTCACTTCCTTCTCTTGTAAGGTCCATCTTAGTTTGTCGATTGCCTGTTTTTGAACTGATTGGTTGATCACGAACCACGGTATTTCTTACATATTAACACTATAAGACGGCATGTGCAGCAATACAGCAAACAATTCCTGAGCCAAATGAGAAAAATTAGCCATACTACTGCCCATATCCATCGAGGTTTACAATGGAGATTAAACTCATCCAATTCCCAGGTCATTTCCTAATCGGGGATGCCAATGCGATCACCTCAGGCTGATCAGATCACCTTTGGTAGAAAGCAATCCAAATCCGATTTATTTGTGGATCAACCTTCTGCGCATCTGATCTTAAAAATGATCTGAAATCCGATTATATGGTAGTAACCAATTAGCCAAGTTCAATAGTAAGGTTTACCATCTTCGTATCTGAATCCATATTTGATTAGATAGTAGCAGATTAGCTATAATGACACCACCCACTTACATTCTAGATCTACGTATCTTTAATCACATCCCAAACTGGGCTCAGATTTAAATACAAAACTTAATTCCTTATAGTTGGGGAGGGATTCAGCATTTCCCTGTGGCCCTCCTGCTTGCCGAGATTGGATCAGGTGATGCATGGTTGCAATCAAAACCATTTACATCCAACTCTTCTATGTAGCAGCAGAAGTGTGCTGCAGGAAAGGGAAGCACCTTGTCCTGGTGAATCCTTTGAAGCTACTGGCATTCCTTTCTGCTGGGTGTTTGCGTTCACATGAAGGGCAGATGCTTAAAGTTGTTGCTGGCACTTGGACGCAGCACCCGCCGGAAACTGGCAGTGATTTTAGCGCCCTTAGCTCTTCAACCTCCCTCTGTAGGCGCCGGTTTTCCTCCGTCAGCGTCTCGCAGCACCGTTTCAAATGCTCGCAGTCGACCTCCGTTTGCTTCAGCTTAGTCCTGATCGTTTCAAACATCGTTCAGCTGATGGGTTCTATAGTGTTTGATGCATGGAACGAATCCATCCACGCAATATTACTACAACTCAGTTCGATTAATGTCTCGGCTTTATGCTCTTAAGAGTTAAGAGTGCAACTGATCTGAAAATTCAGAAAAGGAAAAAGAGGAGGAAGAAGAGAGAGATCGCCTGGTGGTATATACCTTGCTCTGCGGTTCTGAAACCAGACTTCTACTTGCCGTGGCCGGAGGTTGAGTTGCTTTGCCAGGGCAATCTTTTGCTTCTGTAAGTTGAAACCAAGAGAAAGTTTGTCATATACAATCGATTCCATTTACGCAAAAATGGAAAAAATTTACTTCTGAACCAACATTTTCTATATCATTGATTCAGGAAAAAATTATATTTCTCGAAGGTTCCTTGTCAGTATAATTATAAACAGACCAAATTATGCTTAAAGGAAAACACTTGTTTATGTGCAAGTGCAACAGGGCTAAAACAGAAATGAACACTAATACCGTGGCATTTCTGAATGTAATTGATCCAATACCGACCCGTTTCCCCATGAGTCTTCTATCTAACATTCAAAAATTTGAACTGCTTCTCCTCTCCAATTGTCTAAAAAGAAGAAACAATTTCAACTGTGCTGAGAATCCTTTCTAAAATTCTTAAGAATTTTCTGAAATAATTTTCGCAGGTTGTCATTATATTTTTATTTGTTTTTTTCAAGTGCCAAAATAAAACTTTTGAAAATTATTATAATTTTTCAACGTGTACTCATCGGCCCGTATATCGGATTGTGATATCTGTTTCCTTTTTCAGTTTTGATGACAATTATAAAATTAAAAATAATTTCAAAAAAAGTACTCAATTTCCAGCCTATACATATATATGTATTGCTCCAACATTTTGAAATGATATAATTGGTAGAAAGGGAACGGGCCTCATACATAAATCGTGGCCTCTTCTTGGTGTGAGTTAAGTGACTCTCACTTAAATTGATGGAGTTGCAAGTCGGAAACATTTGAAAGTCTTTGCTACAAATACTAAAAAATTACTTTCGAAATACACACACACACACACACACACACACACACACACACACACACATATATATATATATATATATATATATATATATATATATATATATATATATATATATATATATATATATATATATATATATATTAAAAATAAAAAAATCTTACAAAATTAAGAAATAGGTAAAAGCTAATTGAATTTGCCGTTGAATTAAATAATTTAGCCACTGACTCGATTCAAATCAGCAACCATATTGGTCAAGATGCATGGTTTTCTAGTTAGAATATCAAATATTTAAGGACTCTTATCCGCCAAATCAATGGATATGGTCCCGTATTGACTGGATGTTAATAGCAAATTAGTTCTATTTTTTTTTTTATTTACAGTGACCGATACGGCTCAATACAAACAACGATCATCAGCGAATACAGTACTGTATCCTTCTGGTTCCAAAAACGAGATCAAAGATAAAAGTGTTAATAAACACATTAGAAGAGATAAAAAGTTTGTGAATCTCGTTACGAATTTGTAAACAGGAGACTGATTATTGATCGGACAGATATGAAAAGCGAGGCGTTTTTAGGAGCCAAGCAGCTTTTGATCTGGAGTCAAGAAGAGACGGTAGGTGCAGAATTTTTGGCTTACCGGATTAAGGGTGCTGTGCTCCCTGAAGCTCTCTTCAAGATAAGCGTACTGCTCCTTTGACAGCCGCAGCTTCTTCCTCGCCGACGACCCGCCTTCTTCCTCATCGCTGCACCTCGAGCTAGCTCGCTCTGTTTCCGCCTCGTTTCCGGCAGCCTCCCAGTCCCTTTTTCTGCCATCGCCATGAGAATTTCTGATCGCAGCCGCTGTGTCGCCACCTTTGCGACGATGGTGATCAGGTTTTGGAGCTACGAGTCACAAATGCAACGCCATGCCTCTAGAATTTTAGCTCTTGCAACTCAAAAATAGATAACAGAAGTGATCCCAGAGCAAAATAATGCCCAAGATTAAATTATTTTCCTACCCTTACTGTTACTCTTGAATCTATAAAGAAGCTAGGTTCAGGTGATACTGAAACTTCACCATTCGAGGTAGTTCTCCAACATTAACCATCGTGGTAGATATATAGACTTGCTACAGATACCAAAATCTTTACTCAAAGAACTTTTTTACAGATTTTTATAATTGACTGATGCCATAAACCATAATAGGTCCTCTGTTCCTTGGAAGGTTCTAATAATAGCAATAATGACAACAACCACAACTGACAACAATAATAGTAATAAATTAACAATAATACAAATAGAAGAAGATCTGATGTCTATCTGATCAGAGATAGTCGCGTCGGACAGATCTGTAACAAGATTACCAACTTGCAAGAAATGACGAAAAGCAGGTATCTTATTCAAAAACTCATAAAGCAAGCGACTTCTCTTGGCGATTTGTCCTTGCACCAGGAGAAAAAAGAAAGGAGGAAGAAATTTGCAAATTCTTTTTTCGTATTCATGATTTGTTAAGGTCGTCTATCGCAATTAAGATATGCCAGCGGAGGCCTGTGTGGGCAATTGGCCACACAGGCCCACAAAAAGAGTTCATTTTCGTATTTGATATTTGATGACAGTGATTCTCATTTACATACCCTCGCCTCTTAAAAATTAAAAATTTCTACAAGTAGTGCCACTTAGACAGAATTTGAATGCGCCCCTGTGGTGCTTAATACACCTCCAGCTACCAAATTATTTCGCATCAATGACTAAACGTAAGATTCGTATTGATAACTGCCGCAGAGAAAGTATTTATAGAAGAGATGTATCACTCAGATCTATAGACATAATTGTATGAAGTTCTATTGCCTGTTTGAAAAAAGAACAAATACACATCCTTCGTCTACGTTTCAGTGTCAATCGGATCGAAGAGTTTGCTGATCTTTTCTATTAAACAAAGTTCAAATAAAATTTTCATGTTGCCACTGTGGAGCTAGAATATTTTTGAAACCGAGATGATTGTACTTAGAGGATGCATGCATGGACATAAGTTTCAGTTCTTCTCAACATTTTCTATGAGGGTTTAGCTTAAGATTTTTAATCCTCTCAACTTTTAGTAGTGGGAAAAAAATAAAAAGAAAAGGAAAGCTCATCTATATACTAATAATCCACATGTAAAATTAACAAGGGAATTAGAAACTGTATTTTGGAACTTTCCTACTATCCCCTGAATCACCTCCGAGACGGATGCAGGTAGCATAGGAACGACAAAAAAGACATAATGTTCATCAAGAAGAGAAAAAAAGTATACAGCAATATTTTTTGGCAATTTTGCTGCATTTAGTTAAAAGCTTCCAAGGCTATAATGGCTATGGGTAGGTGAGTCAGCTTTAAAACTTCAGGCTACAAGATATTAAAGAATTGATACTTTAGACCTTCATACGGGTAGACTTTCTTAGTGAAAATTCCGAGATACAAAAAGGAAAAGAACCTTGTTGCCTTAAATCCGTTTAAAGAATAAAAAGAAACACAAAAGAGCTGGATATATGTAGCGGTGCTCGATGAGGACGCCAAAAAATCATGAAAAGAGAATATCAAACGTTCTGCCCACTAAATTTTCTCCAAAATTTTACGGTATTCCGGCGACGGCGGGAAGCAAGAAGGTACCTTTCACGATACCAGAAGGCGAAAGCACATCAGCTCTTAGGCTTGGATCTGGGCTCAAAGGAAGCAAATCAAGCTGAACCAGTTCACGGCGGCTCTTACAACCTCCATGATCGTCACCTCCCGGATCGCCGATAGTGCTACTGAAAGGCATGGCTAGAGCTATTTGAAGTCTCGATGGCGTGCTTCTCACGACCTTTTCTGGTGTTTCACCAATAGACAGACCGAGCTCCATTTTCCAGAGATGATCTGCAGAAATTCTTGGTAATTGGCAGCAGAGAATGGCCGATTGATGGAGAGGAAGATGACCCACCTACCCCGTATGACGATCAAAGAAACTGTTGGGAGGAATTCTTATAGGTGTTGGAGAGCGGTCTCAACCTGTTTCGCTTTGGTGGAATGAAATGAACGGAAGGATGAAGGTGGCAAGAAACAGTCGGTGGATTTTGACCCATAGGGTAGAAAGAAGACAACGCTCACACGTGAAGGAGAGAAAATTTTCAGAGCAAACGAATAAATAATGCAATGGAGGAAAAAGTCATGCTTGCACCCACTTTTTTCTTTTTCTTTTCCTTTTTCTTTTCTTTTCCTTCGCTTTCTTTTTTATTTCCTGACGTAGATGCTGTTGAAGGATCCTGTGGGTAAGCATGAAGCCCTATTTTCCTTCTTTCTACTTATTTTTTGGAAAAACAATGGACCAACTTTGTGAAATAAGTGAATATATATATACATATATCCGTGCTGCATTCTTGGACTCTGGAAAATATTGCGACAAATTCTGAATTTTGATCTTACTTGTGAAGATAAAATGTAGATATAAATATAGTTATGGAGCACTAATATGTAAATTAGTAAGGTAGCAATGGACACCTGTTCGATCACATGTACCAATCTCGCAAAAGGTACACCAAGGTAGCTGTTGCATGAAGGACTTGGGTGTATTGTCGGCGAATTCATAGACCTAACATTTATTTCCTTTCTCACAGAATATATTATTTTTCCAGTTCTGGACATCCTGGTAGGGAATGATGAGGAAATTGTGATCACGTCAAAAGATAAACTAGCTAACATTATCTCTCTTTCTCACACACCATACTTATTGGATCTACTTAATAAAAATCTTGGGGATCCACCACCAACTCTCTTCATGATCTACAAACATTCGATTTCTACTAGTGTCATGAATATATTGTTATACACAAAACTGGCCCCATCCGATATATTATATGATATCATATGTTCAAATCGATTAGAAAAGAAACTAAGAAAATCAGCTATTCTTTCACAGTTATGTGGAACCGCAGATAAGCTAACAACTTAGTGCTTGGAATCACTCAAACAATTTCATCCTCCTCTTTCTTCACAAACGAACGATGTGGAACGTTGTGTCACTCTCTTCCTTTGTGTTGTGTCAGTCTCATCGTCCTGGATATTGCAGCAACTATGACTCTCTCTTTCTCTCTATACTCCGTCCTCCCACGCCCTTGGGAGTTTCTGAAACAGACCACACCATATAGCTTGAACTAGATGTCTCTGAGATATAAAACCACAAGCAGCTTCTACGACCGAGACAAATCGCGACATGCACCGCTCCTTCACGTCAATCAATGATCGGCCTAACTACCCAAGATCGAGAAAAGAAAACATAGAAAAATTTCAGAGGAAAAAAGTTGGAACAGCAAACGAAATCAAAATCGAAATTATTTATGGCATATCTCGGTGTAATTTCTTTTGTTTTTTTTTACCCCAATCATATTGACTGTAAAAGTCGGTCGTTGATGTACGGCCATCAATGATTGCCGGCGGACGAAGGACCCGCCGGGCCCCGCCCCCCGACGGTGCTTCCAAGGAGTGATCGGGAAGTGGGCGCTAACGGCTAGGTTGTCTCCTCCTTTCCAATTCCTCGGATTTCCGGCGGAGGAAATCGGCAAATAGTCGGCGATTTGATTTCCTCCACCGTCGTTTACACCAAAATAAATAAAAAAAATGGTTTTAGAATTTTAAAGATGAAGACTTCCAGACAAAGCCGCGTAAGAAGAAGATTATTTTCAGATTATGTGACATTTTGCCATCGTTTTTTGTGCATCATTGTGCTTTCAAACACGAGCAGAACCATAATTTTTTTTTTGATAGGGCACTGATTTAATACCATTAATTTGTTTGGGGTACTTATATGTATAACAGTCAAATATATCAAAACATTGACATATATATTAAACTAATTTTATGAAGCTGGTGTGGGCAACTGCCCACACCAGCCACCATGTGGCCCTGCTACTGCTTTTGAAAGTAGCTACTATTTTCCTGGTTTCACACACCTCTGCATGTTTCCCAAAGCTGTCCCCATTCAATGGCAATAAAAATTCAAAATTGACAGCTTTGAATCAGATTACAAGTTAGAAAATTGAATTAATTGGATCCGTTCCCATCAATTTCTAGTGATTAAGAACAGTAAGGAATGATACGTTTTCAAGTACATGGTCTTCTTCTTAATTTACCTTCTCACGCTCTTTCTATATTGTAGTTTTTTGGGCTCCTAGTTGGAAGTAAATCTTAGATATATCTGATTTTAAATATGTTTAGCAGCCATAAGATCCACTATTAGCAACTGACCAGGCCTTGTCTTATCTATTCATCTGTTTATGATTAATTCTTGTGCTTTTCATGATTATGAAAACTTTGCTAGGTGAAGTTCATACTGAAGGCCAAGATTAAGAAAATCTTCTTTATTGAAGTAAACCAACATAATGCAAGTGGCATTTTAGTATTCCCAGAGAACGATGTGAACAACTAGTGCAGACACAAGTGGGATGTCAATCGATCGGATTTGAATTGAATACATCTTTTACGGTAGCCAATTTTTTAAACGTTCATATATTTGGATTCAAATACAAATTAAAAAAAAAAAATCTCATTAATAAGAGGTCCTTAAACCCTTATGTTTCGTGAAACTCCTCATATACATTAAAATATGTTTGAGTAACCGCCTTAGCTTTATACAAAAAGCTTGATCTTAATTTGTAATTTAATTCTTACTCTGGTATATCTTTAACATCTATATCGCTTTTTTGCATTTTCATGGATCTGGTATATCTTTAACATCTATATCTCTTTTTCCATTTTCATGGATCAAATTGGCAAATAGCTCACAAAAGCTAACAAGTTGAAGAAAAAAATGCCTAACTTTCTTCTACTTGATCTAAAAGTTATTCTACCTCGTTGAAATCTTTAACATTTTGCTGCGCTAGCTAGTTTGATTAGATAATTATGATGTCAATCTCCATTCGAAAAGGAATATTGTGTGAACGTCAAATTATTGCAAGGAACCATACGATCATGTTTGGATTTGACATAACTTATACTCCAAAATGACAAATCTTGATAAGATGAAAAGCACTACGATATTATCTAAGTGCTCATTAGGATGCATAAGCGCATTAATTATGCATTAAAGCAAAAAATTAACAAGAAGAAATCATTGATCTAGATTAATGGTATGCTTAGATAAAAGACGGCCCTAAATGAGCCCATTTAATTCATAAGCAAATTGTCTGTTTAGCTGGCCTATTATATGCCTTAATTCTTTATGTTTGATTTTCTGACATAAGTTAGAACAAGCTCTGAAAACTTAAGATATAATTGCAACCAAAGGCCTGCCAATGAGTGGCCCACTCTCTAGCTTGAGTTTGAAGCTAACTTTTGTGTTCTCTCTTTAGTGACGGAGCCAAAAAAAATTCGTAAACAAGCATTAATATGGAAATTTTTAGTCGAGAAGGAGCACTAATATGCAAATATAGGTGCTTATGTAAAGATTTTGGAAAGTTAAGAGAAGCATGTGCCTCCTTCTCTTGTATGTGGCTCCACCATTTTCTTTTGACACTAGAGAGTTTGACGCTTTCTTTATTTCGTATGGCAATCTTATCAAGGAATTAAAGTTATTGTGATTAGAATAAGATCTTTGCTTTTCTAAAAAAAAAAAAGTTGGACCAAATCCAAAGCTGAAGTTTAATATTAAAGAAACAGCTTTAAATAATGCACATGAAACAAAAAATTTCTGAAAACATAACAAGAAAAGGGTTCATGTGAACATATTAACCAAACCCAGTGGGCTCGAGACAGTGAAACGGATACTGTCTCGTGGATCGGGTCAATGCCCGTTATCTATATCCACGGGCGATTTTCTTTGAGGGGCCGATTCGTTAATTTCCTTGGCAGCGTGGGGCTTCGTCGGCGACCATAGAGCACGTGGCTGCTGGTCCCACAGATGACGTGTCAATCTTTGATCTCTCCACGTGGACAGAGGGAGCGAACAAATCATTAGATGCTCATCTGTGAGAAAAGTAACTGCGGGGCCCACAAAATCTTAGGACTTAGATTTTGTCACCCCATCAAGCTGTCCATAATTGAAGGCTCCGTCACCATCCGAATGACCATATTGTCCCAGAACCTTTGCCTAAAAGACCATACCGTCCCTCCAAAATAGGGCCCTTGGTTTTAAAGTCGCCTAAAAGAGAAGTAATTTATTTTTCAAATAAATTGTAGAAATCAGGCAGATCGTGAGAAGAATCAGAGTTGTATCATTCCATCTGCGAATAAGCAATCGAAGCCCCGTGACATTGAAAATACAAAAAAATTATGTGTTCATCGTCCCAATCATTAGGTTTTTACGATTTTGGCGAAAAAATTGACACTACATAAACATATATGTGTTGTGGGTACAAGAAATTGAGTTTTACAATCTTGGCCGGGGACCAAAATGCAGTTTCTTCATATAATAAATAACAATAGGGCATGAGCATTTGATGGTCACAAAATGTTTGTGCAAGGTGCTCCGCAAGAGTGTTTTGGTCCGCAAGGGTGTTTTGGTCTTCCGACGAAAGGAGGTCATTCTTATCGCATGATTGAGATGACGATACGATCATCATCATCATCATCATCATCATCATCATCATCATCATCATCATCATCTGAGCATTATCCGTGGGCCCCATTCCTGTACGCACCGACGGATGATGGATGAAAATGATTGGGAAGGCGAACGCTTAAATGGTCACGTGATGCCGCGAGGACGCAGCAGCCTCATTGGTGCAACGGCCACGTGAAGTGGGGATGGAGGAGCCTGCCCAAATCATTTCCACATCCTCGCTCCCCAATTACCAAAACACCCCTTTCCTTTTATGCCCCATTATTTTTTCCTAAAAATAATGAAAAATCTAAATAAATAAATTACATGTAAACTCAAGTCTGTAGCTTAATTAACTTACTCTTATGACCAATAATACATTTGATGCTAATTTCGGACTCATTAGCTTTGTTCTTTCAGTCAATGGACGAAGCAAAGATGGAAATCAGTTGCCTCAAAGAGAATCTTGGTGTCATTCTCAATGCAATCAAGAGACAGCTTGACCAAGTTCATGAACTCCAAAACTTGCAGGCTGTCAATTATAACAACGGGATTCATGAACTCATATTAGATGTTAGAAGGACACATCACATGGATCCCTGATGTACTACCACCTATCAGATGATGCTTGATAGCGATAAACGATGAGAACTTCTGGTATACAAGTACATTCCTCAACTGGAGTTGTCACTAATGCGGTGTATTGGAGCCGTCCTGCATATTTTATTAGCCCCTTGTCAATAATGGTGGAGCCAGATTTTTTTTTTTTTTTTTGAGGGGAGTCACCGCCTAAGTCTAGTGTGGGCACAACGACAGAGCCACATGTCGGCATATGTGGGCAGTTGCCCACGCCAGCCTCACAAAATTTCTTTATTTTCGCGTAGAGACCTTCAAGTATTTGCTGATTTACTTGTATTGCTTCCCGTAAAGGCATTGCATGTGGCTATATACGAGTGCAACCTAAATCCCAAAGAGATGAAGTCTGCCCAAGCCAGCTCCCATGAAGCTCCGCCACCATTTGCCGATATATGTCGATAGAAGGCTAACATGGGTTTTCGTTCTTTTCATTTAATTTTTAAATCAATTTAATGTGTTTAATGTTATTTTTGAAATTTGTAAAATAAAAAATTGGGTGATACAGGTTGCTATCTAGCACAACCTGTACGACAATTCATTGTATCAGTGAGCAAACCGATACAGGGCTAATACAGTTTTTAAACTAATACTACATAATTAAAAAAAAATGATCACTTTTTTTTTTTTTCTCTTGACCATCTATAATGTTGGATTGAACGAACCTAGTTAGATGGTTGGGTAATTCTGAAAGTGAATGATTGTTGGAACATGCCTCAAGGGGCATAGCGTAGCTGGTCGGGTTAGGAGCCTGAAAAAATACAGGTCTCTAGTTCGATTCCCGTGGGCGCTATGTTCCTGTGTCTTAAGGTGGCAGGGCGCGACATCCAGTTAAAGAGTGTCCCGTTCTATCACTGACACCGGCGCAGCTCAGGACCCCGGACGCAGGGGGAATCAGGGGGCCTTCGGGCTTCACTCGGGCGGTGGGATTTACCATCTCGCTCACCCGAATGATTGTTGGAACATGGTTACATCGGATGAGCCTGGTTAGATGGCGGATGTGAGACACATCACATGTAGAAGAGACTGGGAATGATTGCTTGATTGTTGAAACATGATTTTGATATTGACTCGAAGCGCAAGCCTCATCATCATATCATTAGTCTTGTTTGGCTTGAATTCTAAAGGCAAACGCAAGTCTCGAAGTTGTTCAGATGAAAATGTGAGCCCCAAAAATCCCCGAGAAGAAAGCTGTTGCTTAAGAGGATTCTACCGTGTGGTTAAGTTTGGTTTTGCTGAAAAAGAAGACCAAGTTCATGATATTAGTGATCTGGACTGCTAGTGTCATTACTTAACAAAAAAACTTACGTGATAGTTTTTCTCAAGAAGAAATTAAGCATGCATACAGCATCATGAACCAACTGTGAGGGGGCTCCATTAAAGATTCAACAAATAAACAAGTTTTTTTCCTAAGAAAATTAAAATATTTTCTATCTCCAGGGAATTGGAGAACCTTGTCACCGACCCCATTTCTTTACATTGTTCAAGTCCACAAACTCAAAAGCATTGTCGCCATTTAGTAACTTGTGGATTTATTACTATTGAGTGCTCCAAAAATAGTACAAGCAATCATGTTGAGCTTGATTTCTACATAGGGATGTCAACAAATCAGTTCGGGTTGGATATACCCTTACCTATGTCACACGGATACGTGGGTTTTGCCCACGTATCCGTATCGATACTCCGATACCGGAATTCCGACACCGATACTCCTTGGATACGTCTGGATCGACCCGATCCGAACCCGTTAAAGAAAACCCGATTTCTTTTTTATCGACCTTTCTTTCTTCCTTTCACCTGACGAGGTCTGTGCCTTTAGGGTTTATGCATTGCAGCTGCAGCAGATCATGGGCAAAGATGGGTGGCGACGGTGACAACTTCAGAAGATAGTTTGCGACGTCCGGCGGCAGCCAGCGACGGACAGGTAAGTCGGGTTTTTTTTCGATATTAAGTTAGGGTTTGTGTTCTGTTCTTCATTTGGGGCCTTGGGGGTTTTTTCTGTTTTTGGATTTGTGGATTTGGGGAGGTTGGACGGCAGCCAACGACGGACAATGTGTTGTTTGTGACTTTAAGTGTAAACTATTAATGTTTTTGTTGATGTCTTGTTGATGAACAATGTGACTTTCTTTGAGATTGTTTGTGATGAACAATGTTTTGACATTTTCTTGATGATGAACTATTAATTTTAGTTTAATGTTTTTTTTTTCATTTTATCATTTTTTGATAATATAAAATTAGCTGTATCTGCGTATCTTAAAAAATAAAAAATTGCCGTATCTGTACCCGTACCCGTATCGTACCAGTATCCGTGTGACTTAGCCCTTAACTATATTTGCTGTTTTGAATATTCACATATTCGGATTCAAATTCAGATTTAAATATAAAAAAAAAGTCATATCCAAATCCAAGTTTGAAATCCAATTGCACTATCTGAATCTGATCTAAAACTAATTTGCTGTTTTGAAGATTCACACATTCGGATTCAAATTCAAATTTAAATATAAAAAAAAAAAGTCATATCCAAATCCAAGTTTGAAATCCAATTGCACTATCTGAATCTGATCTAAAACCAATTTTTACATTATATCTGAATTGGAATCCAAATTTTGAATCGAACTGACATTTTAAATTATAAGAGCATTTGTGATAGGATTTATTTAAAACTAAATCCGATCTGAATCCAAATCTGAATATGAAGAGATATTTGTATATTTGAATCCGAATCCGATCAAATGTCATTTCTTAAATATGACTCTGATCTGATTTCTCAATTGAATATTAAATTTTTTTCCATATCTGAATTCTTTTGGAACAGTTCGATCAGATATATGGTCCAAATAGGATATATTAACATCCCTGCTTCCACACGTGAAATAAAAAGAAAAAACATATTGAAGATGATATTGTTTCCCTCATCTTCAGGTAGGGAGAAACGCCACAATAATTATGGTTGCTCAGTTTTTACAATAGCATTTATATTCAGGTCTATGATGAGGAAGTGGCCACTCTCACGACCTGCCTTAATCAAGAGAAAATGTTTCTTAATTATCCCCACTTTTCTCTTTTTGAAAATATTCTCTGGTGCTTTCTCTTACTGCACATTGTGTATCTGTGTGTGCAGAGAGAGAGAGAGTTGGGATATATAGAACATGCTATTGATAGATCTCTCATAGCTAGTTATCGACTTACTGCACTATCACGTGAAAGAGAATTTTAATTTGAACTTGGGCACACAGATGACTAAATCTTGATCTTCTGCTTAGTTTATACAATCATGAACCAGAATATGAAATCAAAATTTATTCTGTATACGATCACCCTTTACTTACTTGCTAGTTTAGTGTTTGCAAGCTTGAATCCGCAAGTCAGGATACATTGCTAGCTAGAGTTGAATCTAATGCTTACAATGTTCAGCAATCATCGAGTGTGGCAACAGTATACGAAGATTACAATAAAATCTAGCAGTCGTTAAGCTCGAAAAAGAATAAACCCATGTGTTCCTTCTGGCTTATTTACTTGAAGCAACTCAACTTTTGCTGTTCGTTCTTGAATCTTCGAGTCATGGAAACATCTCTCTTTATCAGTCATGGCCTAGATCTCTAATTATCTATCAAGAAACACTTTAGAAACTCCAAAAAGATCTACACACTTTGAATCAAACTCTTGCAACTTTGGAACTTTCTGAATTGATCCAATTAAGCAAGCGTAGGTTGGACCGCTGATTTTGAACGAACAACAGTGAAAACTCCGACTGTGAGGGTTGTTTAGTAATAGTGACATGCTGTTGCTATCTCATAAACCTATCCTATAAAATGGGGCAGATGCAAAGAACAGTATGGCAAGTGTTTCATCATTTTTTGTGTCAGATTCATGAGACAATAACAATATGTTGTTATTGCAAGACGACCCCTTATGAACTAAAAGACTCGAGAGGTTACGGGTCCGGGATCAGTTCCGTCCCCCTCCCTCTCAATTTCAAATCCACGCTTTTTTTACATTAGTGTAGATTTGAAATCTACATTATGTCAGCTATCACAGAGTTGAGATTCCCTTGGACCTGAGATCTGTGAAGAAACAAACACACCGTTAATTCGGGTCATGAGATATCGGGAAAGCCATCCATCTGTCATGGATTTCAAATTATAATTAATTAGGATCCAAGATTTGGGTAATCAAGATTAAGATAAGGAATTAAATTTGGAGTCCGGGAAGGGAATGGGATGCGAGATTGAGGAGATGGATCTGATGTGGGACCTACTCCGATCCACTGTTTTGTCTTACTGCATATTTAGATCGTAGACTATCCTATTGGTCGGATCGGATCTCCAGTGAGAAGTAGACGTTTGACTTCAAATCTAGGTACTGAATATCCGATGACTATAAATCCATGAAATAATTCATCCATTTCTAAAGACAAAAGATCTAAAATCTTTGTTGAAGTCCACGGGTCTAAGATCCAAGGCCTGCGTCATCTGGCTCCCATTGAGTGGATCAGAGTTATGGATATGATCTTAAAAACTCTGACCCGACCCTTTGTCTGTGAAGCAGGCACGGGGGTAAGCCTTTCGAGGGAAGCTGGAAAGCAATTTCCTCTCTCTTTCTCTCTCTCTCTCTCTCTCTGTGCGCGAAGAAGACTCGATGAGAAGATGACCACCGATGCTGTCTCATTTCTTTCTATAGTCTGCTGCCTCTTCTTTGATTCCATGATTTCTCGGCGCAAAAACCCTGAACGCATAAACGAGAGATGGAAGGTAAGGGTTTAGCTTGTTTCTTAGTTTGGTTTTCATTTTTAATGTTGTTGCACAGTTTTGTTTACTTGATTGATTGAATTATCTTGTACACGCTTTCGGAAATTTGAGTTACGAGATGGAGGGATAGATGGAGCTTATGGAACGCTGAAAACCCTTGTGATTTGTGCAAGTTTGTGGAACCCTCAGATTCATGATTGGGAGCCTTGTTGGATAGGGTTTACTGGAAAGGTTGATCTTGTTATGGATGATTAAGGAAGATACGCTCGATGTTAGGTGGACCTTGCGTTTGAGGTCCTTATCTCTTGACGGTTTTGCGTTGTTTTTAGGTTATAATATATCTGGAAAATTCTAAATTCTCATTTGTGCTTTTTGGTTGAAATACGATTTGTAGGTTTTCCCCAATGTTTGCAAACGCACTTTTGTTTTGGATTTTTTAGGATTTCATCTGTTTTGGAAGCTTCAGGGATCTATGACAAACTCAATCTGAAGCCTACTTCTATGGCATAATTGATTTTCCTTTAGGTTTCCATTCTTTTTCTTTGTTCTGAACTTATGATTTTTCTTTTTCTTTTTGCTAATTCTGTTGGTTAGGCAATGGATTCTTAAGCAACTGCCTATTTGTTAACCTTTTGTACCTTCCTGCAGCGAGTAGCTCTCCTCCAGATGCATGTAAAACTATTGAAACAAGCAGGTGAACGCTTAGTGGTTATTCCACGTCATCCTTCATGGTTTTGATAATACCGCAGCTTGAAAGTTGAAATCATCTTCCAGCTTTTTGGTCCAGTAAAGGACCCTGTAAGGTCACCATTTCAATCTAGTCAGACACAGTAACATAAAGTACACCCCTGTCACGCTTATGGAAGCTATGTCTCCTTAGTCCATGATGAAATGTTAACCTGGTCATCATGAAATGCCATTGATTGTGACAAAAAATTGTCTGTGCTAGCCAATTAAATCCTTATGTAGTTATTTTTAAATTTTCTTGCCGCAAAAGTGAAGTTCACTATGTACATGATTCTATCTGTATTATCTAGAACCACTCTTAAAGTCTCATGGACAAACCCATAAATCAATAGATGTCTCCAATGAAATAAATAATACAACCTATTGTTTATGTGTTTGGACTTTTCTTCACCATATATAGGTAACTTGTTCTGTGTACTCCTGTTAAGCGCGAAGCACGCAAGTGACCAAAATATATGTGCTGTCAATGTGGTGTCATCACTAAATGGTGTCTATGTCATTCATAATCACAAATACAGTTGAGAGTTTTCCTTGTCGATGGAAAATATCAGGAGTAGATTTTGATGTTATTTGTTTTGTTTTTTGGATAATCTCTAATTTTGAAAAAATTATGAATGATCATTTAGTTCAAAGTTATTATTGATAAAGCTTTTATTTACTGTCAAATACGTACCATGATGTTGCAGTTCTTCTATGATTATTAACTTGCCAATGATGAAAACTCGTTACCTGACATTTAGATATTACACAAGAAAATGGGCAAATGAATGTTTTGGTTACTCCCTCCTAGAAAACTTGGCACCCCCATCTCCTCGATACTGAAATCTTTGAAGAAGCTTTCCCCTGAGTGGATTTGTCAGGAAGTGGACAAGTGACTTATGAACATTTATCAACTTAAAAGGGAAAAGATGACTTGGTAGTGCTTCATAATTCCCATTTTACAGATGTGACTTTGGATGACCAAGCCAAACCACAATCATTTCTAATTTTTTAACTCGGTTGAGTATAGTTGCAAGTTAAAATTTGGGAAAAGAAAACCAGAAGAACCTAAAACCAGTTAGATAAAGCCTGAAAGGAATGGAACCCTACCTCCTCCCACGTCTATCTCATCTGTACCATCCTCCTATCCTGTTACTGCATTTGCATTGGTGAGGCTGCAATGTGTACACACACACACACCATAAGCTGGTGATACTGTCAGCCTTTTGGGCAAGAGACGTATTTCAATAGTGGTTCCCTCTAAAAGCATGGTGACTCGGTGAGGTGAAATCTTCATAGACCTATTTAACAACCTGGCGCCTGTGCTATTTTTGCAGTAGACAGGCCATCCTTATTGGTGAACCCCCATCGGATCCTTGAGGCCTTTTTTTGTGGTCCCTGCTCATGTGAGATCCCTTTAGTGAGGCTTGTTGACCATCTACAGGATTTGGACTTTACAGAGTTGGCCCTTGGTTAGTATTTAATGTAATCATAATTGAGATGCGATTTTTCAACTTCTATGAAGGGTTAGGAGGGGGTTTAAGAATTGAGATTAGGACATTGTTTACCTTTTATGTGTTTATTGCTTATTTTTGTAAAATTTAAAAGAACTTAATTCTCTGAGTTGTTCAGTTGACAAGCCCAAGTCACTGGATCAAGTCACTGGATCGAGAACGAGTTGGTATATCCCAACCATCATGCTGGTGCTGATCATAGATGGCTTCAGAAATATGTACCTCCCTATTCATGTTTTGACTGTGAAAATGAAAAGTATGTTCTGTTTAGCTGTATTAAGGCAGAAATGCTGGATTTCCATTTCCATATCATTGAAAATATAAATTTTGTTAATATATATAAACAGTTCTGCAAGTGAAGGAGTTCATAAGAATCAGGAGTTTAGGCCCTATTGTATGAAAAAACTGTAATATAATTGGAAATATACCAGTGGGAAGGCCTAGAAATACTGTGCACCTCAGATGCAGGCAAACATGATCATCAAGGTGTCCTTGTATGTTAAGTATCTACCTGGGGGCACCATTTTCTTTACTTTTTACTTTTTTAGTCTCATCAAGGGTTAAACATGTTGGGTTTAATTAGGCTGTTCTTTTCAGTTAATTTGTACTTATGCTAATGTTGCACTACTCAAGTTTTTGACCTTGTTGTGGGTCCTACATATGTGAACTGGACCTTTTAGGAGAATGGTGCCTATTTAGGTTCATCCAGGTGAACTCAGCTGGAAATTTAAGAAGTTCCCATCTTTGAAGATCCTTTCTTGTTCATGAAGGAGCATTTGCTTATGAGTTAAGTGTTGAAGTATTGCTACACCACTTTATTACACCTTTCCACCCTTTCAAGTTCGGTTGTTATCCCTCTGTGTCCTAGTGAAATTCTTCAGTACAAGATTGACAGTCATGCAGTTAGTGCAAATGTAAGAGATACCTAGCACCCTCAGATTCCATGTAATCTGTGCTCATGGTCAAAATGTCTTGATACTTAGGTTCTTCTTGCCTCTTTTTTTTTGGGCTTTGCCATATCTTTGTGATATTGTACAATGTCGATTCTTAATCTTTCATTAAGGGATGTGCTAATTTCTGCTAAATAAATGTATATGTCTATCTACGAATAAAATAAGTCATCGGATATTTTGCTTATTATAGTTGTTGGTTACAAGGCGTAGACCATAGACCCTGTCCCCATGCAGATGTGACAGGGACAGCATGTACAAGTGACTGATGGGACAATGCTTGTAGTCTAAGAACTCGGGAATTTTAGCAAAGTACGTCTGCATTTGCCAGTGCTCTGTTAAGTATGGTTATTGTCAATAATTTGTACTTTTGTTCAGTAAGCTCTTAATACCAGCCAACTCTTTCACATTTAAACTTCTGTACTTATCTGTAACATCTAAACCTCTGTACTTATTTCTAGGTTACATGTAATGGTTAGTTAGTGATAGTTTTTTTGCTTGGCCTTTTTTGGGAATGTGTTTACTCCAAACCTCCCATAGTTAATCATTGAAACAAATTAGCTTTGGGGTAAATTTTCAGGTTGGATGATACTGTACCGTTCTAACTTCTCAACACCCTATTGAGCGGTTGGTTTAGTTTCAGAGGCTTTAGAGATGGCTGATGCAGATAGGCGTCGAGGAAGGACAATGGATCTTAACTTGCATCTGGGTTTCCATTCACTGCCACAATTGGGTTCACATGGAGGGCCAGTTTTTGCAACCTTACAAGGTGATGATTATACTGGTCATGAAACTTCTGAATATCTTCCTGAGAATGCTGAGGCTACTTTACCAGTTCCAGCTCATCAACATTGGAGAGATATGAACAGGACAGCAGTAGCTCATGCTTCCAACAATGCAAATATGGGTTCTGATTTGGTGAATGGAAGTGCCGAATATAGAGGAATTGTCTCTGAAGAAGCTGATGTGGTTTTCATTGATCCTGTGGACCCTGGAGAGGCTGAAAATTTACCGAGTCACATAGACAAATCCAATGAACGTCCCAAGTTGCAGCTTGAAATCACAAAAGATGAAGAAAAGAATCCAAATGCCAATTTTGAGTGCAACATTTGCTTTGAGTTTGCAAAAGAACCTGTGGTGACTTCATGCGGTCACCTCTTCTGTTGGCCTTGTTTATACCAGTGGCTGTATATTCATTCGTGTACCAAAGAATGCCCTGTATGCAAGGGACTGGTAACAGATTCTAATATTACCCCAATATATGGACATGGTGCAAATGACAGTGGCTGTGAGAGGAAGGATCATGAGGAAAGCTCTTCTAGTCTGAAATTACCACCAAGACCACATGGAGTGAGAATTGAGAGCATGAGGCAGAGAATGCGAACTTCAAGAGCTATGAATGGTGGCTTTTTGAACGAAATGCCAAGTGGGATTCATACTGAAAGTGGTGTTGACCATGGTCAAGGTATTCATCGAGTTGTTAGCCGGCTGAGGTTGCGGACTCGAAATTTTGCACAGGTACGGGTACCCAATAGAGGACCAAGGCCTCGATTGATAAACACCGAGAGCTCACAAGATCAAGAGCCAGAGCCCATGCGTCAATCAACAAACACAGAGAATACACAAGTTCAAGATTCAGATGGTGGCTCAAGGCTCAGTTCATTTCTTAGAGAAAGAGTGGATTTCTGGCAGCAGATTGCTCGGAATCATCTTCGGGGATATGACCAACTATCTTCTATAAGTGCCAATCTTGCCAATGTTGAACGCATTATTAGCAGGCTGGCAAGGGAAACTAGCAACAATTCTCTCTTTGGGAGTTCTGCTAATCCTGGCAATTTGGAACAACCGCCCAATTTAGAAACGCATGCAAATGGATCAGCAAGCAGGCCAGGTTCTGTTGATAGCGTAATTGGTGTATTAGAAGGTAATGGCCTTGGTGAAAATCAATCTGAGGTAAACAGTACAGGCAATTCACTTGCTCGTAGGAGGCTGCGGAGTGCAGCTTCAGGTTCATCAGATATGCATGGGGATGCTAGCTGTGGAAGAAAAAGGAGGCTGAATTGAATTTAGCTTTTGATGTTCGGAGGCGGATACACCATTTAAACACCATCTCAGGTGTAAATATTGTTGGTTACCCTTGGCATGGTGTAGAATCTCTGCATGATTTTGGCTGTGTATAGTTTGTTTTTTTGTGCTTCCCTTTTACACAATAGAGATTCACAGATATGGTTCTGTATGATATTCTCATAATCTATCTAATGAATAATCTCTTCGGTTATATGTTTCCGTAGTCTTCGTTCAGATCTGAGGTAGCTCATTTTAGCGTCTCTTAGACCTATTTATGAGGACAGCTCTGCTTACATGCTCTGGTTCATATAATCTTCAGGATAGCACGGTAAATTTTGCCAAATTTTTTCAACTATTGAAGAGCCTCCAAGACACCAGTTTGAAAGAAATCGCAAGTCTGAACTCTGTCGAGGTCTGTAGCAAAACCATTTAGGTATACCACACCAACTCGGGTGTGCACTTAACAGCGTCTGTGTACTAGACGTGATACCTGGATTCTAATTGTTGACAAGTACGTTCAACTGATTGTACATGATTCTATGTTCATCGTAGCAAACACACCGCGTCGTACCCAGAGTCTCAGGTTTGAGTCTCAGCTGATGCTCCTAAAGACACGTATATAATCAAGAAAGCCAACGAAGAATTCATGTGGAGTCCCTTATCGCTTACAATAATGTTATTCAATCGAAACTTGAACATTCACATGATGCACGTCAATAGACCCGATTTCCTTTTGAGCATGCACATATTGATTCAGTTGCACACTAATCCATTTACCCAACATACAAGCTTAGTTTGTGAAGCTAAAACAGATTGAATCCCCATCCTACGATCTTCTCCTACTTGCAAACTACTCATGATTGCTAGTTGCTTCAATGAAAACAAAACGCTCCTGCAATCCTTTTAGAGGTCAGCTTTTGAATCACCATAAACTAACTCCACCAGCATGACTTTCAGCTATCAAAAGGAGGGACAATTCTATCTTACTGGAAAAGCCTATAGTTTACTGGAAAAAACAAGTAATTCATCTGAAGTCAAATATATACATATAAAAATCAATAGTTGCCGAAACAGCTGTCAAGGTGTCCGCTACCTTTGTATGGCTACCTTTGTATGTCCACTAAGATTCCAAGTTCCAGTTTGGCATTACAACACAAACAACAAACTGACATCAAGCTAGGCCCCAGCCACCGAACTGCTGCCAAGAAGCCTGGTCTTCTTAACAGGGAAAACCCCAAATAAAAACAGAAAAATAAAACACAACAAAAAGTGGGGGTTTAACTAAAGAACAAGTTGGCTTACACAATAATTTCTCATCATCCGACTATCTTTGTATTGCATATACGATAATGCCTGCTTCCCCAAGGATCATTCTTGTCTAGGTAATAGGACTTGATGCAAACCTGCACCCATGGTGGATTTCTTGTAGCAGCTACATCACCACCTTCACTTATGCTCTTATCTTCTAACCCCAGCAGTTTGTTCATCTTGGCAGTCAATAAATGTGCAGGAGGACAACCTTCAAAAAATTCCACCTGCATTGTCACCATAATTAATGAACAGTTCACAGGAGACGAAGTTGAAGGAGTGAAGTCGAAAAGCATGGACAAAGCATTTAAACGACTTATCATCCACTTGAAGCAAATTAAGAGTATAATGTTAGTCGCTCAAATAAATCACAGCATAGACTTGTATAAACAACCAACAAAAGTGATGAAATGCCGAAGCTAATTCAAAAAGCAAATTTCATCTGAGGCTTGAGAAAGTAAATGAACCAGATTCGGCTGTAACGTGCCAGTTAGACAGGAAATAATATACCAGGTAAAAAAATGGCTCAGAAAGAAACTTTCTAAATGACACTTAATGACAATCTGCATATATCCCATTAATTTTTTTGTGCAGGAATCATAACATCTCAAATGCAATCACATTCAGCGTTCTAAATTTCAGGAACTTGTCCTTAGTTTATACAAAGACATACTCAGAAATTTTGTGGGAATATTTTTGAGATATAGACTGAATGAATATGCTTAGGAAAAACCAAAGATATGCTGCGCCTGACTCACCATTCTGTAACATGGAGAAATGCATGCCCTGCAGTATGCATGATTCCAAACTTTTATTTGACAAGCATGCAAAAAAGATGATGCTTACCCCATCTTCACCATATAGATAAGCATGAATTCTTGCTGTTGAATCCTCCAGAGTAAACCTAATTCTGTAGACATGAGGAAAATTTGGAGAGCGGAAATCCTCAGCTAGCCAGGGATACGATGCTATGATTCGGACAATACACTTGTATTTACAAGTCATCTGCAATACAAAGGATTGAAAACAAGATAGCCTGAATGATATTTATATTTTAAGTAGCCAACTCTGTGAAAAATTCCCTCATTTTTCATACGTGTAAAAATTCAAACACACACAAAATGCAAACCTGCTCATGCACCAACATTTTCTATGCAGTTAGGCACATCTTGTTTGGACAAGAGGACATAAACATGCACTTAAAGGCAAACACATTTAGATTTACACATACAACACCTTTGAATGAGTGAGTATTTCCATTAGTGTTGACAGACCCACATGCTCCAACTGAGTTTCTGAAACAAGCAAGAACATAATTTATCATTCCAATACACCAAATTTGAGAATAAGATTAGGCAACTGTCCCCCAGGGAAGAGATTGAAAACTTAAAGGGGAAAAACAGTCCAGATTTACTGAGCAAAATGTGGGTGGTTACGTCCATCACAAGATATTCAAATGCCATGCTTTGCTAGAGAAGCCAACCATTAACAAGCCAGAATATACTATCTGCATTAACTGGAGATAGAGACTTGCATTACATCCCTGTTTTTATCCACAGGTCAGGGATCATTGTTTCTTTGTGTTCTATTAAATAATGACCTGCAGAACAGGTGGCCTAAATGCATGCTAACTCAAGGTAACAACTGTTGAACCTGTTACCACCTAAGGTGAAGAATTTCCACTGGATCATTCGATTGGTGATAAGTACAGAGTCAATATCTTCACAACAATACAGTGATTTCTTTAAAGCAAGCAAGTCATTATTCAGTCATTTGTCTCTCTCATAGTCACAAATAAGTAGATTTGCAACAAATAAGAAATAGAAAATGAAAAAAAAACTGTTTGACATTAAAAAAAACTGAAAAAAAATGAAAAAACTGAAAAAAAACTAAAAAAACGCAAAAAAACACGTTAAAAATGCATTTTTTCGTTTTTAACATTTAAAAAAAAAACACGTTTTTTCAAGTTTTAAATGGTTAGTTAATTTATCGCATTTTTTTCAAAAAAAAAAACACGTTTTTCTGTGACTATGGACACTCTCTTCTTTACTCTCTCCTGTTGTGACTTATGGTCAATCAAATAAGTTTTGTGTTGACTTGACAATGGATTTCAATAACTTAAAGACACTTTTTCTACAATAGCATATTTATCCAGGTTAAGATACAGAAGAGTTTTAACAACTTACCATAGTCAGAAAAATTACACTTCACAAAAAATGAACTTAAAAACAGTATCTCATTTTCAATTTTGATACTTAGACTTGGTCCGGAAACAAATGTGTTTTTGTACCTCCTAGAAATTAGAAAACCCAATATTAACAATCAGTTTTCCTTCACACACTTCACATAAAGAACTTTAAAAGTATCAAAAACACAAAAAATCACTGTCATATGTACAAACTTAGTACAAGCTCACAAGCACGACACTAATATGCACACCTGCCTTGCACAAAATGAGCATGCAAGTACCTGGAGGCAAATACAGATGTAAAAGTATACAGACAATGATATGTACATAGGAAAACTTTTAAGGAAATATAATTATCGATCAAGAAAAGATACAGCAATGGGAATGCAAGTCATAGATTCTTCGAGCATAAACAGATGAAACTTGAAAGTTCATTATTTCTCAACAAAACTATGTTTTCCAGCATACCTGTGATTGCAGCTGGAGCTGGGAAACTCCAAAGAGACATATGCTCCACTTCATGCAATAGCCGTTCATCATATTTCCTAGTCATACAAAAAAATATATATATACTGAACAAACACAAAGCAAATAAGCAAAATTATCTTCCTAGATAAAAGAAAATTAAGTATCATAAGTTGAATACCTTTGGCAACACTGTGGGATGTTGTCTTGTTCAGATAGAAGAAATATTCTGCTAGAAGCCACCATTAAACCCTCCCATAATCCAAATTTCTGTCTACAAGTTATATTACGAAATTTTACCCACTGTCCAAGGACCTTTAGGTGAACCAATGTATCAAAGGATTTCCCAGTAACTATCCTCAAGATAGTTCCTATACAGGGAAAGGTGCTCAAGATGTCCCTAGATAGAGGTACTTCTTCCAATTGCAATGGAAATGAACCTGATTGAGGACCTAACCTGTGTTTTTTCAGAAAGATACCTTAAGAAAAATCATTCATCATCATATGAAGCTGACATTCAATAGTTTGCATCTTAAACAAATGTACCCAAGTTTTGAAGGGGCACGTACTGCCAATATGAGGGATTTCCAAGGAATACTGCAATAAAATCAAAGGACAAATAGGAGCAAAAGAAATCCTCCATGCTTTTGACCATAATCACAAATATTCACACCCACGGGTTTCTATCAGCAAGGTTCTTCTCAAGTATTAATTGAAAAAATTTTTAGGAATTCATAAAATTTAAAAATAATATAGAAACTTATGAAATTATGAGCTTTTTAAAATTTTATGCAAATGCATTGAGAGAAAATCAAAATAGTTATTAAAATGCAAAAATAAACTCCAAACATAAAAGTTTCAAACATACTTAACTATTTAAGCATTTGAAAAAACTTGTGAAAATCTCACAACATTATTGAGGATCCAGATATCTTCGTTTTGGGGATATTTAGATTCTTAGAACATATGGCTATATGTTTTCCCTTTTCTGCACTTTTGATTGGTACTTTATGCAATATTTTAAAAATATCATTGATATTTATGCATTAAACATAAAATGACCATGTTACGTCACAAATCATATCAATGAACTTTTTAGTTTCACATGGTGGACAGTAACTTGTCCTATGTTTGCTAATAAAGAATTGTTGGAGCGGGAGGAAAAATATAGGTATCAAATATTCCCACACATGCACACAGGCAGGTGGATGATGGATTGATGTAATCTAGTTCTAAAAGTTTAATTTCAGCATTACTCAACAAATTAAGTTTACAAAGTTTAGTTACACAATCAAATGAGAGTAGCTGAATGATCTTGAATAAGAAGGTCTATCATCTTGCTTCAGTTCTATATTTTATTTATTTCCTTTCTGGGAAGAAGGGTCGTTACAAGTGAGCAGTAACACATATCATGTTCTACCATCCAACTATGCCTTTGTTTGGTTGGCCTCATTCAATAATGCCACCAGAAGAAACATATAACCCATTGACTGACTTTTAAACATCCTCGGATAACCACATATTTTTTAGAAGGTAAAATACTAAAATAGAATCTGGAACATGGAGTGCTAGACTCATGATTTCCCTCCAAGATAGACCAGTTCTTGCATCTATTCTCTATTTCATGTTCAATCAAATTTATGCTGTAGCTGGCACATAACAATTAATACACTGTGTAGATCATGAGCCTACCGAAAACATAACATGCCACAACAAGATGCTACTCAACCAAAAAATTGGACATAATTAGAGATAACCAAGTCATGCAAAAGCAAAAACATTAACAACCACACAAATGATGTGAACAAGATAAGAATTTTCATATTATTGCACCAAAATTTGATACATTTCAGAACTTTGACAAAAAAAGGGAGGTGACGTCATCCTGTTATGCATCTCACCAAGAAAAAGAAGATGATATAACCCCCTTTCTTACAGTATATATTTCGAATAAATTACAAGAGAAAACTATCATAATGGAAGTGATGCTCATACTGTATCTCAAAGCATGCTGGAGGAGCATCAGTCCCATCCCAGACAAAGAGAATTAATTCTTCTTCCGAAACTTTGGATATATGAAGAACCTTTTACATAAATAAAAAAGAGGAATTTCAGGTATTTATTTCCTTCCTATTGGAACATCAAAAGATTATCTAGAAGCACAAGATTTTTTTTTTTTAAAGAAAAAGAGAGTAGAAAATAATAGACCTTGCATATTAGATCAAAATATTCACCCACTTTTAACTCTCTCAATTGTAGAGAATACTCATTTACTCCTGAAACAGAAGGGAATACTGAATTTACAGACAATTAAGTCAGATGTTTAAATTAAATTGACAGGATATTTCTGAACCAGCCACATATATGCATACTTGTTCACTTCATTGTTATATAATGTTAATCCATATTCTCACTGACCCTTAAGGTACAACAGCAACAAGAACCTTCTTTCAATTATTATTAATTTGTGTTCAATAACCTCAATTAACAACAATAAAAAGGACTAATGGTAGACAAATACAATATCAGGAAACAGAAGAATCAAATCAATTTGTTAAAAATAGACACAAAAATCTTTGATTCCTTCATGCCAGAATTTCAAGATACCAGGAATCTATGATACACGGGTACGGCTACGAGGGTGGAGTATCCGTCCGGTACCGGTACGACACCGGTACGGGTACGGGATGGTTCGGCGTTGACCGTACTGGGTACGGTCAACGTACCGAAGGCCGTATCCATCTATTTTTCGATACGGTCAACTTTGACGGAGTTCAAATCTGTCCGTTTTTATTTTTAACGATTATTTGATTTTAACTTTTAAAACCATTTAACGTTACAAAAAAAAGAAACGAAACCCTTAAAACATTCGTTCCTCTATTCTTACCTCTCACCGATTGACGGCTTCCGGCGAGTGTGCAGTGGCAGCGGCGACTGGCGACAGAAGCGGCGACTGCGACCGGCGATGGCAGCGGCGACCAGCGACAGCAGACGGTAGGTAGCGACTGTAATGGTATTTTTTTTTTCCTTTTTTCATTTTTCTTTTCATTTTCATCGGCTCCATCCCTGCCTTCACCGCCGGCGATGACCACCGACGATGACTGCGACCACCCCTGCACACTCGCCGGAAGCCCTCTCCTACTGCTCGAAACCCTCAGACTGAAGTATGGGGATTTGATTTTTAGAAGTTCTAGCTTATCCTCACCGGTCTACCACAATGCCATCCCTTTTTATCTTATGATGTATCAGGATCAAAATCGAATCAAGAGTTTATCTTATTCCTTTTGCTTTCCCCATTTTCTATGTAAAACTGTCTGAAATAGGGATTTTTGTAAGTTTAGTAATATGAACAACGACAAGTAGTTGGCAAGCAAATATGGCCCGTCTGATCTGCTTGTGTCTCCTGCTTGCCAGAGGCACGTGCATATGCCCTTGTCCACTGTTTGTTTCAATGCTAAAGGTATGCTGCTGGATGTAAACCATAAAAGCATAGAAGTGTGATCCATATATAGGAACGTCAAAAGTTTGAAGAATCGTTAAAAAGCAATGAGAGAAAATAAGAAAAAAAAAATTACTCTGTAAGTCATACACCAAGTTGCTGGTTAGTGTGTGCAAATAGGGGAATATGATCGCTCTATTCCTGGCATACCTTGTAGCATGCTATAATTATCTAATATTTTCAAAGTTGGTAGCCTGTCTTCTATAGTATTCGCCCAACAATCTTACTGCATTGAGTTGAACCACAACAGTTCAAAATTTTGAACCAAATGGAAACTAGTTAATTTCACATTAAAATAAGAGCATTAATTACAAAACAATAGCAAAATAGTAAATNATTTACTATTTTGCTATTGTTTTGTAATTAATGCTCTTATTTTAATGTGAAATTAACTAGTTTCCATTTGGTTCAAAATTTTGAACTGTTGTGGTTCAACTCAATGCAGTAAGATTGTTGGGCGAATACTATAGAAGACAGGCTACCAACTTTGAAAATATTAGATAATTATAGCATGCTACAAGGTATGCCAGGAATAAAGCGATCATATTCCCCTATTTGCACACACTAACCAGCAACTTGGTGTATGACTTACAGAGTAATTTTTTTTTTCTTATTTTCTCTCATTGCTTTTTAACGATTCTTCAAACTTTTGACGTTCCTATATATGGATCACACTTCTATGCTTTTATGGTTTACATCCAGCAGCATACCTTTAGCATTGAAACAAACAGTGGACAAATTTTGATCACTTGCTTTAGACTTCCCCTTCTTTTTCTTTTCTTGGATGACTTTGTCAGCTACTTTGCAACCTGTTAATTTTTTTCTACAGAAGGGTAATATCTAGCCTGCCTTGATGCCCATGCCTTGCAATTAATCAATCATAGAATCAGAGACACACATATAGAAATTAACCATTTGTGAAGCTAAAGAAGAAATTCTTGTTGTCATGCATCCCAAGTTGATAAACCAAATCTATGACTTGACATTAGTAGACATGAAGTAACATTTTACATCTATCTTTATGAAAGATGATTACCTGAATCATAATTGTCAGTAGCCAACCAGGTTCTGAGTTTCTCAATGCAGACCTTGTCATGCTTAGTAACCTGGAAACGTGAAGAAGCTTGATATGGAGAAAAGTCTTTTCCAGACCTTCCCTCAAACAGTGCAAACGAAGAAAACTTCTTGTTGTAGTGACCAAGAACCTCTTGCTTATGGATTTTCATCTACAATCATTGAAGGAATTATTTGCATCACAAAATATACTGAGTCAAACTGAACAAAGTGCTTCCAGCACCACAAAGATCGAAAATGGAAAAGAGAGACTATATATATATATATATATATATATGGATTTTCATCTACAATCACCGAAGGAACTATTTGCATCACAAACTATACTGAGTCAACCAGCACCACAAAGAACGAAAATGGAAAAGAGAGACCTATATATATATATATATATATATATATATATATATAAAAGACAAAGGACACCCAAGCAATAACAAGAGAAAATTCAGCTCCAGATTGCTATCCATCCTATCTGAAACAAGGTTATCAAGTTCAAAATCCTATCAATACAACCAATTTAACAACCTCAGAGTTGGAATTTGCAGGTCATTTTTGAATCAAATATAAGAAACATAAGAAAAAGAGCAGACCCATTATTATCAGCATGAGTAAAATAAGCAAAACTGTTAAAGAGAAAAACAAATTTTCAAGATCTCACAACCTTACAAAATGAAATTGACATCCATCTTGCATATTGAGTTCAAAGCTTTTGAAAAGTTATTCAAGGTTTCTCTTAAAAGTTCAGAAAGGGGTAATTGCCTTTCCTGCAAAAAAAAAAAAATTCTGGTTCTGCATCTGACCACAAAAGACATCAAGTGCACAAAAGCTGGAGCTGCCCTGAACGTTCAGAGCACTCCTTCGAAAGCTTTCTGGTTCTGCAACTGACCATATAATTACACAAAGTTTCTAGCATTCTTATCAAACCCACGGAGTCAACTTGGGAAATGGCCGAGTCCAATATGCAAGCATTCTTAGCAAACTGGACTAGTTAAGTGTCGACCCAAACGCAACCAAATCCTAGAGGACTCAGTCCTG
The DNA here is from genome assembly GCA_011799765.1 of Nymphaea thermarum. Lineage (NCBI taxonomy): Eukaryota > Viridiplantae > Streptophyta > Magnoliopsida > Nymphaeales > Nymphaeaceae > Nymphaea > Nymphaea thermarum. The sequence continues at coordinate 72,381 of JAANDH010001142.1, forward strand.
GATTTGCCAAATCAGCTGAATAGGTTGACTAGACCTAAGATCACCCAAATCTAGACTATTTTTTATTTAGCACCAATTCTAACTATTACCCAATATCACTATACACTGTAGTTGGTTATTACGATTAAACTAATTCAGTCCAAGTCGTTTATTAGTTGTTATTATTTTGTAGTTATGTAATTGTGTTCATTATAGTTAAATTAATTTACTTAATGTTTACTTACTATTTTATAGATACATGCAACTTCTCATAACCTGATCCGGGCAAGCTAAAGTTGCACAAAGTCATACACTAATACAGCAAAGCAAACCACATTCAAAAAAAGGAAACTATTTAAAAGTCAAATTGGTTATTGAAAAATGTAAATTTGCCCCTGCGAGCTCAGTCAAAGTACCAATATCTTGGAATAGTGAGGCTTGGGAAAAGGGGACCACCACCATCCCCATCAACAACATCCCTAATATATGAAATTGACAGGATACCAGAAACTGTACTACACAAAGCTGAAATGGTATAAGACCACAATGGAACAAGGCAAATAGAATGGGTTTTGAATAGAAACATCTTCATAGTATAAAAAGAAAACTTGATAAAATCCAAGATGAGTTCATTTGATACCCTTAACATGTGAAGCGCAAGTGTGTGTGAAGAACTCAGCCAAAACCATAACAAGAAAAATATGAGGTTTGAGTAACAGGATTACTAAAAATATTATCTCATGCTTCAAACCTAGGGCAGCATCCTTTTCATAAAACGAAAATAAAGAGCCTTCTACACAACAAGGATTCATCAAAATCATGCCATATCAAATGTAATTTTATGAAGTCGAATTATTAGTTAGTCATCATCCACAATTTGAGAAATTAGTTTTCACATGGCAGGCCCTAAGGAGTCTACCGTTGTAACATCCAAAAGTTTAGTCCAGTATCTAAGATTATGAAGAATCTTAGAGGACTTATAAAGGGGGTTGTTAAGCGATTGTGATTGGTTGTCCTATTTCCTAGCCTTTTGGGGTTGGAATCAAAACTACTAGGGGATGGGTTTGGTTCCATTAGTCGGGTCATTGCAATGATATCAGCGTCGGTTCAACACTCGTATATGGGGTCCCACACACACAGATGTGTATACCAGATTGTAACATCCCAAAAGTTCAGTTATGTACCTAAGATTGTGAAGAATCTTAGAGTACTTGTAAAGGGAGTTGCTAAGTGATTAGTTGTCATGGTTTTTAGCTTTTTTGGTATTGGAACTAAAGCTGCTAGGGGGCGATTGGGATCCATCAGTCGTGTCATTACATAACATAGATCATTTACATAGCAAACAATGGCATTAACAATTTCTTAATTTTATAGTAAAAGACACAACTAGTCTCCAGCTTAGTTGCAGGATTGTATCCTGAAAGGCTAAAACCCCACAATTAGGCATCTAGTCAATCTTTTTTAATTTTCAATGTTAAAATTTCATTCCTTTGCCTTAGTTTTTAGCATATTAAGAGTTAGACGTTGATATATTGCACGGAGGGATTGAAGAAAAATTCATTTATTTGCATCAAACTTTCGAGGAGCTCATTCAAGACTTACTTGAACTGGTGCTCCAATAGAAAATAAGGGTTTGAGTTTCCAGCCATAGGGATAGAGGAAGGCAAAAGCAAGATTTTCTTTGTTTGTGGATCACCCAGATAAATGCAGTAATTAAGGTGGAGCTTTTCAAAAACCCCCACTTTGACCCTTTTCCTGAATGAAGAGTAATCAGAAGTGAAAAGGATAGAGACACTTCCCAACCATTCCCCCCTCCCCCCTTTATGTTGTTTTCCCAAGCCTTCTTGTGGGTATGCCACCTAGTGCTTCTACTACATATGCTCTTTATGTTATATATCAAATACACGTACACATGCAAATGTATATATATGCAAACACTATATAGAGACACACCTAAACCCAAGTTTCTTCTCAAAATCCCACAACCATGCTCAAGTGGAAATTGGATATATGAACAATAGGTCATCTGAAAGAAGCATGACTGGAGCTATACGGCCTATGAAAAGAATTCAAATTAGCATCTCCGCAGGCATATTCCCAAACAGCAAAAAAGAAGCAAATGCTTTTATTGTCAACACTGAAAAAAAAGAAAGTAAAATATTTCGAATGAGAAACTTAGGACATCATGCAACGCCCAGCCATAGTGGACTGGCCAGTTACCAGGATTCGATGAAGACGAATTATGTCTCCTGCTGAGTTGACATGTGGAAGATTTTGGGCCTCATGAGCAAAGAAGTTAACAGTCACACCACACTGTTGAAACGATTCATCCATTATCTTCAGAGAGCAAAAATAATCTGCAGCAAGTAATTGATGAAGCAGGATGAAGTTGACTATGAGTTCCCAAAGTTAAAGAAGAAGAAAATCAGTTTATCAAAGTGAAGATCTGCTCAATGGTTAGGGATGCAAAACGGCTCGGATTTGGTATGAATTCAGGGATTACCTTATCCAATTTTGCAGAATTGAACATAATCCATTTTTGGAGTTGGATTAAGATTTGGATTTGGACGTGAATCTTTAAGAATAAACAAATTTGGCCATGATATGGAAGCCCAAAGTTACTTATATTCCTACGTGGATCAACAAGAAATTTGGTATGGTACTGCATACACCACACACCATCCAAACCTGATCATTGATCAGTTGTCTTGTCTGCTAAATCAACACAACATGTTCCAACTCGGTTGGACAACCCAGATCAAACCAAACTGTTTAAACATCTATCGGCAGTCACATATCAAAAACGAAATACGATTAAGATGATAACTGTACAATCTCACAACCACTTTGTCTAAAGAAAGGTCCTTAGTGGATTAGCATAAATTTAAGAACGATGGGACGGAACAGCCAAAGTCATATGGCCTATTAACATATCCAAATGCCAAATAGATCGGAAGCAAAGCAAAAGTGTCGGGATGAAATTAGCAAACAAAAGAAACTGATTTGAGAAAGAGAAGCCATGAATCGGGATGCTAATGCATGTAGATACAAATGGTCCAGTGGGAGCAAGGATTACCAGGAGCACAATACTTTAAGCACGTAACCAGAAATAGACATTCCAAAATAAGCAAACTCGAGCAGATAAAATGTTAAAGATGGAGACCACTTACATATCCACACAGGAAATTAACGTATCTTAAAACGACGCATTGAAATTGCATGACCAAATGCACTCGACGAACAACGAACGACCAAATTCGTATACATTTTTCCGTAAAAGCTAGCTAAATAAGAACACGGAAGAGCGCGCACGCACACAGACACATAACACGCACAGACACATAACACGCATGCCCAGAGAGAGAGAGATACACAGACAGACACATCACACACACATACCCAGAGACAGAGAGAGAGAGACCTGATCCTCGGCTCTTTTTGGGAAGCCCGCACTCGACGACGACGGCGAAGAGATTAATCTTCTGGTTAACGGTAGATAGTGCATCTTGGAGAGGCAGATAGACGTAATCGTCCCCCATGCTTCCCTCCTTTTGCTGCTGGCCTGCAAACCCTACAGAGAGAGAGAGAGAGAGAGAGAGAGAGAGAGTGTCGGAGGATTTAAATTTGTTGAGGTTTTATAGGCGGATAAACCCCTGCGACCGGCAGACAGCAACTTCCCTCGCTCCGCGCCCTATTCAACGGGCTGGGTTATGCCTCGTGATCCAGACCCGGAATGTACCCGTTACCATTTACCAACGTAAAGTGGGAAATCGCTATCGGTGTTTCGGTGGGGATGTCTGGGTCGGACCCGATTTAATACCAGGGCCCAAGTCAATGGATCTGCTTTAATGCCGGCTCCGATCTACACGGAACCAAAATCCATGTTCCATAAGTTGGATCCAGTAAAAGCCAAACCTACCAGCAACCTGTTTTTTTAATGACATATATTCTTGCAAAACATACTTAAAAAGCTACAAATCATGTTTCTTGAAATAAGGAGATGGTATTTTGGAACATGTATTTTAAGGGTTCCTTGGCACATGAAACAGTATGTAACTCTTAGAGCAGATTTATGGAACACCTTAGAAAATGTTTTATGAATCTACCTCATTTTTTGAGACAGATTCATTTGAATAGTTACAAACTTTTTTGTTTGCCAAATCTTACAACATGGTGTAGAACCACCAAACCTTTTTTCCAACTATTTATCAACAACTCGTTTGTTTCATTTTCCCAACTTTCTTTGTCAAACTGCAAATTATTTCAGTTTTAAAGAAAAATAAAAACTGGTAAGAGGAACCAGATCAGCCGACTGATCCACCGACTCGGTTCTAAATCAGATAAAAATATTTTTAAAGTAACAATTTGTGGAAAAAGTGGAAATGTGTGAAAAACAACTCAAATATTTTTTAAGTAGTTAATTCACGATGTCACACAAAAAAAAAAAAAATCCTACAATAATAACATCATAAAATTTAGTCCAGGGTAGTGAGCCAAACGTTCCCACTTTTCTACGGAATGTTGAGAAGCATGAGGACCAGTTTTGAAATTATAAGAAAATAAGCTCTTTATTGAAAACATATCTATTTGAATCATTTTTACCCACTGCCACTTCCAAATTTTGTTTAATCGACTTTCGGTTTCTTTGTGTTTCATGAATTCTATTGGTTGCGATGATCTGACATTTTACTGATAACGCTGTTCCCCGTATTCTTAGTAATAATTTGCACGTCGCTGCTAGTACCATCTTTTTTATTTGCTATTCCACTCACCTACACGGGCATCACCCAACCATCTTAAGACGGTTGAAATATAGCACCCACGAGACTTGAACTAGAGACCTGTCTTTTTATAAGTCAGCATACTCCTTCAAACGACAAACATAAATATACACCTATTTCACTTGCCCCCAGCTACCAGGCTTCTTGGTGGCTGAATGGCTAGAGTTTTTGTGTTGCACTAGATCCATGAGAGCCCCAAATCCAAATCTATCTATAAAAGGTCGCGCAATAACTAAATGGTTAGATCAAAGGGGCAGTTAGAAAGTGTTTTTTTTTAGGCTATGTGGGTTGTACCTAGTGGTAGGTTGGCTGGGCATCGAGCCGGGCCGAGCGGCCCGGCCTGATAGCCTGGGTCTCTGCTCGGGCCCGCCCCGTCGGGCCGCTCAGCCTGGCCCGGACCCGCCCTCCTCGACCAGCTGACCCCCTTTCCACCACCCTCGCGTTGCCCTCCAGCTGCAACAACGGCGACGGAGCCGACCCCCTTTCCCCCGCCCTCCCGTCTCTCTCTCGACTATGGCTGGTGGTGGATGCTTCAGCCTGGTGGCTTTCTTGGATGGACACCTCCGCCAGACATTCGTGGCGGCGGGACTTGATCGGGCTACTCTTCAAGTGGACAACGAAACCACCATCCACTACTGGGTCCCCTCGGGAGGGAGAGGAAGAAAACCGGCGCTGCTACTCCTCCACGGCGGGAGAGGGAGACGAGCATAGAGGAGGGAGAGGGAAGTAGAGGGGGAGCGGAGAGGGAGATGGGGAGAGACTTTTAAAAATATTCATATTTGGTGGAACACTTTTATATATATATATATATATATATATATATATATATATATATATATAAAGATGACCATTTAAAATTAAAGAAATTTTAAGAGACTGATGTGGCTTTGCCACTAGTTATATCCCCACAAAAACCCTACATATCTCTGCCCCTAGTAGGATTCATGTTCGGCCTCGGTCTTTATGCAAGGAATGAACCTTATATCATAAAACCAGATTTGGTATTTGCATCATTTCCTTTGATCTTCTGCATCTCATATGCACTAGGGCTTCATCTAATTTTTACATAACAAGTGGAGGATGGCCTATGCCAGCCTACCCTTCCCTCCACCCTTACTTCAGAAGCGTGCACACCTTTTCTAAAGGTTTTAAAAACTAAGCCCTTAATTGAAAACATCATTATTATTTTTTTCTAAAGACAGAGGTTATTTCCAAAACTACTCCCCTTTTTCCAAAATTTGTTTAATTGCTATCAACTAGTTGTCTATTTCATCGACTTCCATTGATCATGACAATCGAATATTTTTAGAAAAATTTTGCAGCTCTGCTTTGATACTCTTTGTTTGCAAGTCGATACCAGTACCAATCTTTTCTTTACTAAGCCACTTTACCTACACAGTAATCGGTAAGTGAGGTCTACAGTGGACAAAACGAGAAAACCTACCAGTCATGCCTACTAGCTCGGCCCAAGCCGGAAAGCAACTTTAACTGGCATTTCATCACCTTCCCTGAACTGCTCCAATATATATATATATATATATATAGTTGAACAGAAACTCTTAGAAGGGGGTTGGCGCACCCGACCATGGTGGTGGGGGAGGATCCTTATCTTCCCATGGTGCAGAGGACCAAAGATACATTTATTATTTGGGTGACACTGATACAAATTAGTTGGGAAGTAGTGATTACTAGTAAACTTTCTTTATCTTCCACTTTTTCCTTTAAAAAAAAAAAATCCCTCTATTGTGGTTGATTGGCTGGATGATACACTTTTCCTTTTCTTTTAATACCTTTTTTTTTTTTTTTTAATAAAGATGGGGAGCGTACCGTTGAGAAATAAATAGAGTTGTGTGGGTAGCCCCATTCAGCATTTCATTTCTCATCTAAAATCCAGTCATCCTGTGACGCGGTTGGCTAGAGGACGGGGAGAAGGAAAAAGAATGGAGAAGAGCAGAGTCCTGATCGTGGGTGGCTCTGGGTACATAGGGAGGGGATTGGTGAAGGCTAGCTTGGCCCTCGGCCACCCCACCTACGTTCTCCAAAGGCCTGACATTGGCCTGGACATCGAGAAGATTCAAATTCTGCTGGACTTCAAGCAGCAGGGGGCGCGTCTTGTGGAGGCCTCATTTTCCGACCACCGGAGCCTCGTCGAGGCCGTGAAGCTCGTCGATGTCGTCGTCTGTGCACTGTCTGGTGTGCATCACCGCAGCCATAGTATCCTGATGCAGCTAAAGCTCGTTGATGCCGCCAAAGAAGCAGGTAACATTAAGGTGAGGTATATATATATATGTCCCGTCCGTGACCCAATTCTTCTGCAGATGGTCTATTTCGAACATCTCATGTTTGCTAATTTGCTTACTTAACAGTTAATAGTATATAAGCACTTATAGAAGTATGAAGCATCTTGCACTTTTACAGATCCCCTTGTTGGTGTTTGTCTCGATCAAAATGAATGGTATGGATATCAACCCCCAATTGTTCTTCAAAAGTTGCCGCCCTCTTTAAAATCAACCAGACCCTGCTACTACCTCCAAAAGCACTGCAAATGGCTTTCCCCTAACTAAATAGAAACTTCAGGCTCAATTGGGACGTTGCTGATCAGTGTGGGATTCTGTACCACCAGAATAAGGAAGCTGGGACGTGACTTGTCTTTTAATTTACAGAGATTTGTGCCTTCTGAGTATGGAATCGATCCTGCTCGCATGGCAGATGCGCTTTCACCTGGCCGGAACACTTTTGACGAGAAGATGGTCGTGAGCAAGTCGATTGAGGATGCCGGCATCCCCCACACCTACGTCTCCGCCAACTGCTTCGCCGGATACTTCGTCGGAGGCCTGTGCCAGCTCAAGCCCCTTATACCAACAAGGGATCGCGTCCATTTGCATGGGGATGGCAGTGTTAAAAGGTATGATTCCTTGATTAATTTTTCCTATTTATATTTGAATGCAGGTTGAGAATGAGAGTCGTTTGAAATTCTTTTCTGGGATTTGTTCAGGGGTTAATGCAGTTTCCCTGCATTTAATAACCCCCTTTAAATGCGCGTCAAATAAAGTTGGGTTGGCGTTTCCATTTAGTGGAATTTAAGAGCAAAACCTTTTCGTTGTGAGCCCTATTCTTCAAATCTTTCACGAACTCGGCCGTGCCAAACAAAACCATTCGTATTTGGGGCGTTCATCCGATTCTCAATGCCATGACAAAGATTGTGAACTCCAGAATTTTCTGACAAAGATCTGATCGAAAAAACTGTTGCCATACTCCAGAATTTTCTGACGATGGTCTGAAGGAACAAGCTGTTGCCATCGAAATATGGCTTTCAAATTAAGTTCCGAACTAGTTTCCAACATATCGCGAAACTCATTAGGGACTGCTGGATACGCAGGAAAAGTTCCTGTTTGATGGGCAGGAAATTCTTCCCCTCCTACTGCTCTCTACTAGGGAAAGAATGTCCTGGGATTATGAAACCGAAGTGAGTCGGTGAAGGGATATGTTGATGTAAATCTTCTTTCATCACTCGTTTGTGTTTATACCGTGTGTTTATACCGCACTAGAGCGTCGACAGCGAGGGCACGATTTCCTCCATACTGAACTCATCTTCCATATGGGCTACCATAGATTCATTATGCTCGCCTTCAATCCCATCGTCCATATATCGTTCTATTTATATGTATCTGATCGCCGCCCCTGCTGATCTGACGGCCAGTACAGCTCTCGATATGTTTTTATTTGTTAACTCGATTTGAGATTTTTTCTTCATCAGGAAAGGGAAAATAGGCATAAGTTGACAAATATCTATACAAGAATCCTAAGAAAGATTGGTTTTAGATAATGCCAAGCTCCATTTTTGTGACTAACAGCGTTTTCTTTTGCTAAATCAGAATTAACCTACTGATTAATCATTTTATCTCTACCTATTGGGTAGCCGTATTTGTGGACGAGGATGACGTCGGCACATACACAATCAAGTCCGTTGATGATCCCCGGGCTCTCAACAAGACACTTTATATCCGGCCGCCACAGAACGTCATGTCTCAAATGGAACTGGTGAAGAAATGGGAGAAACTCATAGGGAAACAATTAGAGAAGATTTCCATCTCTGAGGAGGAGTTCCTGGCTTCAAAGAAAGGTAACACAGTACAAAATCAACTCCATTTCTGTTCTTCACATGACTACCTTAATAAATATAATTAATCTCACATATAAGCCTTATAAGGTTTCAAAATCTTTCAGTGTGTTCTAGATGTTGAAATTATTGTGATTGTTTCACCACATTCAAAATCAATCATAGCACACAGAGAAAATACGTGGTTCGGCATATTAGCCTACATCCACGAGAGAAGAGAGGAGCTCTTGTTTATTCTGAACTTAAAACAACCGGAGATACAAGGGAGATATTTATAGCAGCAATTTACAATCGGCTAAAGATGAGAAGGAGAGAA
>JAANDH010001143.1:0-12819 GCA_011799765.1 Nymphaea thermarum
ATTTTATTATTTCTTTTATTTTTCTTTTTCTTTTCTTTTATTTTCCTTTTCTTTTTCTTTTCTTTTCTTTTTCTTTTCTTTTCTTTTTCCTTTTCCTTTTCCTTTTCCTTTTCTTTTTGTTTCCCCTTTGTTCTAGCCGTTGGGAGTTCCAACGGCTCCTTTATGAACCGTTGGAACCTCCAACAGCTAGAACAACCCTTTCTTCCTTCTCTACTTCACTCTTATTGTTTGTATAAATTCTTGGGCTGCCTCTTGTACAGGAATGCTGTTTTACACAGCCATTTGACATTCATTCAATAAGATTGATATATTTCCAAGTGGCCTTAGTGCCTTTTTCTATTATATTCTTCTTTAGTGACTATTATAGTCACATTTATAGTTGTGTCAAAGTACGACACACAAAGGCCACTCAATGGCCATAGCCATTGACTTTTCCAATCACGTGCAAGCATACCTAAACATCTCACTTGCATTTGCAACACAACAATTACATTCACTTCAAACACATACAATCAATCATATTCAATACATTTTCTTTAACTTCAGTGTATTACAGTTCCTGTGGGTGCAACACAGGCACGTGCACACCATGGGTGGCCTACAGCCGAGAGACAACCCCCATGGTGGCCCATAACAGTATGGATCCATTTCATCCGCTGCAGCGGTAGAGCACTCATCCATGGATGTGTGAATTCCAAGGAGAGATACTCAACCTTCCCTAGGACACCCAGGTTGGGAAGGAGGGAGCCCACGCTCCATGCACAACACACAACAGTACCCTGGGGCCTTGCACCGTCTGCGCTCCGAACAGGTGAGACCAGTGGCAAGAACAAAGAGGGGACGTCTCGCAATCACATAGCCACATCCTACTGGCCTCACATCTTTTAATCATTCTTTATTAACATTAGATTAACACATTCACAATTGACTGGCTAGCTCATGAGGTTGGTGCACTTCTCGAGTGCACCCACACCTCCAATTGCCTCCACAAGAGCTCTACACATACAATAACAGTCATTGCTAGCCGTCATACAGTACAGGTACCACTACCCTCTATTTCATCCATTTGCATTGTTGCCCATGGCAACGCACATGCAACAACATACACATTCATATCAATCATGTGTAAGTAGGAGTGTAGTTAGTGTAGAAACTTTTTGAATCGGTTAGGTGTCTCTCATCAGAGCTAGACGTCAACCGAGCATCGACAGGATACGTCAATAGTAAGATACTACGTTTCTAATGCACAATTGGGGTCGAGGAGACACTCGACTCGATACCCCGCCTCATCTGCCCTAAACAGATATCAATTCTAGCATGCATATGCAAATGCGTAACAATTTCAAAACAATCACCAATAGCCTTTCAGCAATTCAAATCATATAGTAAAGCATGAATAAACATACATACATTCATTTACAATCCATCAATCAATTCACATTACAATCCTAGGATCCCATGATTCTAGGAACACACAATCACATTTACCCAGGCAGGAATTCGCCTGGCATGTGGCCATACCTGTGGCGCGATCACAATTCTTCAAAAAGCCTCAAGCTTCGAATCCTTCAGCTCAAGGTCGTCGAGACGGACCCGGTGCACCTGTAAACATAAACAAGAATAAGATTCCTACTTGATACCTACACGATTCATTCAATTACAACAATACAAAACAAAATCCTTGAGGCACATGTCATCGCCTCAAGAGGGTGTCGACGGGTAGTGTCGACCTACAAGTCCTCTAATAGGCCGTTACACAACTTCTTGTCGTTCCCACCCAATGGCAAAACCACAATGCTTTAATCAATACATCCTTAACGCATTTCTCATAACCTTTCCTTTAGTTGAGGCGTCTTCCCAACATGCACGTCCTCTTCCCACTACACATTCCACCCACGACAACAAGGGTGCTTCAAGCATTCTCCAAAGGCGGTCCTACGCTTTTCCACAACGTCTCCAACTCTACCATGCTTCCCTATTGCATCTAAAATCAACTCATCATGTTCAAAAGATCAATAACACATGGATCATTGCTTTCCAAACTAACCCTACACTTACCCCAACAAGCAAAATCGCTAACAAGCGTCCTAATACATCAATCCAACCTTCTAACATGCTTAAACGATAGTTACACATGTTCTAAAAGGTAATATTCATCAATTTAAGCTTAATTAAACCTTGTTCACCCCAAAACAACTGCACAAGCTGCTGTAATCCTCCCGACAGCCACCCCAAGCCTTCGATCGATCGACAAACGGCCACCAATCACTATCGTCAACACCTCCCAAGCCTCCTACTCACTGTTATGAGGGGAAAGACAAATCCCCAAGCTGCACAAGACCAAAATCTCTAAACAAATCAAGGAAAATCGACCAACAAGGGGTCTGCCTTAAGAAGAAAACAGTCGGTTGTGAGGAAAAACCGGCTGACAATGAGAGAATGTGAGAAAAGAGAAAATGCCCGACTAAAGGGCTGCCGATAGAGGAAGGAAGGGTTCGGTCAAAACAAAAGGGGCAAGGAGGCAGTGAGGGTGAGGGAGCGTGGAGAGGAAAGGGGAAAGAACGAGAGAGAGCGTGGGCAGAGAGAGTAGGGCAGACCGAGAGGGGAGAGATGGTCGGAGGGAGAGGGTTCAGACGATGGAGGAGGAATCTGCGCAGGAGGGAGGAGAAGAACAGAGGGAGAGATTGAAGGCTCACCCACGTGACAATCAAGCAGCCACACACATTGCAAACAATCCTGTTTTCCATGAAAGAACTAAACATATTGAAGTGGATTGTCATTACATTCGAGATCTCGTTCAAGCAGGAACCATTGTCACTGTTCATGTTCCTTCAGAAGATCAAGCTGCAGATATCTTCACCAAAGCTCTCCCTATTGGTGATTTCTCTAGATGTTGTGACAAGCTGAGCATGTTTAATATGTATGCTCTAGCTTGAGGGGGAGTGTTGAAAAAGAAAAGCTTTATGTTTTAGGGGGGTTCTTAGCAATATTAAAGAGTTATAACACTCTTTAATATTTTCCTTATTTTTCATTATGTTATTTTGTAAATCCCCTTTTCTACCCTAATCTCTTTTATAAGGGAGATTAGGGTATCGTAATGGAGAATGCTCTCTCGATTTTATTCTCACGGCATCTTCTCTCTCTCTCGCCCTCTTCACGAGTTTCTTCACCGCTGCAACAGTTTTCTTCATTTTTTGCGTAGGTAATCTGTCTTTGTTACCGTGACCTTTTTTCTCCTCGATTCTTCATTTTTTGTTTTTGGTTTTTCTTTGATATTGATGAGTCTGCAAGTAACTATTCTCTCTCTCTTTTGCCGTTCCCTTTTATGAATAACGTGTTTAATTTGTGATTCAGATGATACCCTGGATTTCCTTGTAGTGTTTTGATCCAGCTGGTTTGCAGTTTCATCTTTCCTTTTCGTTTTCCTTTCCTCGTTTTATATATATGTGTGCATATGTTATTCTATCTGAAATTTTTTGACATATATATATGTGTGTGTGTGTGTGTGTGTGTACGGCCGTAACCTCACACTCAAGTTTTATGAAAATGGTCTGTACCCGCACCCGCACCCATACGTACCCATGTGACATAGGTTCTCTCAGCACTTCCACTTGCCTGACATTCATCTTTGGGATGAATATGGTGTTCAGCATAATATTGCTGTCTACTGTTTCATAGTTTTTGTTTAGATTTTGCTTCATGAATTAAGTGATAGTTTTTGTATTATTTAAGGGTATTTTCCAGTACCTTACTGTTTCAGTATGTTGTCATGCACCTTTGCATACATTTATGTCATTAGTACTGCTTACCTTTTCGGTAAGATGTGCCTTGGCAGCTTAATTATCCATGAAACTTCACTTACAGGCTATTCGTGCAACAGCATCTTCTTTGAAGCCAATTTATGTATCCATTGGGCATCGCATTTCACTTGAAACAGCAGTGAGAATTGTTAAAAATTGCTGCATATACCGTGTTCCAGAACCCACTAGGCAGGTACTTGTGCCATGATTGATTTGAAGTTTCTCATATTTAATCGTATTATGGTCGCCCAAGCTTTCATTCGATGGTTATGGATATGTTAGTAAGAAAATGCAGTTGTGGCAGCCTGAGGTGTATATCTCACGAAGGATCTGGATTTCTTCTTTAAACTTTGTTTTATCATAGCTCGGTCTCGTTCTAACAGAAATTGAATACCTAGTTGTGCTTGTTTAAATTTTGTCTCTACCAGCTTGGTTGATGCTAACTGAAAGTATATGCTGATTTTAGACATTGTGTCTATCTCATCTCAAATACAGGCTGATATAAAATCAAGAAAATTTATTTCAAAGAGGACAGGAATGCAGATGCAAGTTTGACTCTGATTAGTAGGTAGCTTTTTCCACTTATCCTAGTGCAATCTATTATAAACTAACTCCCGCTGAGATGCACCTGCATCATGCAGGTTTTGTAGTTTCTTTCAAAGCATATCGTCTGTGTATCATGGATACTTTTGGGAGGGTACCATTTTTATGTTGGCCTCTGTTTGACAACACATTGCTTGACACATTGCTTATAACCTGATACATTTTCCATTACATGGGATACTTTTCATCTATTTTTTAAGTGACTCTAAGCTATGTGTATGTGTGTGCATCCATGTGCCCACAAATATGGCTTGCTTGTATACAAATACCTCTAGTAGCTCTGTCCACCTGTCTAGGGAGAGAAGTTCAAGCATTCAAGTCAAGAGATTGATACATTTGGTGTGCCTCTTGGCACAATCTGGCAAGGGTCTTGATAAATATATCTTGACCCCTGGAAAAACATGGAAATTTTCATAAATACAGATTCCTGCAATCATACAAACCACAACTATATTGTCATCCATTTTAGAAATTCTCAGATACCCTGTATTCCTTTGCTCATACCCTTGCTTACATTCAAACATCTTTTACTCATGAGGTGTCTAACCAGGCAGTCAGTTCAAGGGAATGATCTGTTTTGCATAACCATCCTCTTTAGAAAGAGAAAATGCACATAACAAGTACATGAATCGTGATTTTCTCTTAAAAGCATGGCTTCATTATTCAAATTAGATGAAGCTCTCTCATGAGAAAGATGCATAAAAATGTGACGGCCTTTAGGTTCATGCACCATTTCAAATGATGAAAGTTCTGAATATTCACCTGATGCTTCCTGTTTATCATATTCTAGTCCAATCTTGTTCACTTCTTAAGAATTCCTGATTTTCCTGTTCTCTTTGTACTCCATGTTTAAGTTTCACTAGTTTGCCTAGAATGGTGTAAGATATAAGGAAGTCAACTAATACTATGCGACTATGGGTAAGAGAGATCCAAAGTCTTTTAAATTGTACTTTTGAAGTTTGACAATTAGAGTATGATGGTAATCCTCGAAAGGCTCTCTCTCTTTCTCTCTCTCTCTCCCTCTCTCTCTCTCTCTCTCTCTCTCTCTCTCTCTCTCGCTCGCTTCTTCACATTGCGACTCCTTCTAGGGTCTTTCCATTTCCAGATCTCCAAAATGCAAGGTCAAGGCTCTCTGTCCAGTTTTTTCAATATTGCAGGAAGTCCATTTTTCTCCCTTTGTCTTTATTTCTTCTGCCACCTCTCCTATATGCCCCTCTGGAAGTAGGGTTGTTGTCCTTGATAGGGAGGTCCCAGTTGATCAAGTGTTAATCTTCGGAGTCCCAACCTTCCATTTTTTCCCTTCTTTTGGTTGAGTGGAAAGCTGACTTAGTTCTTGAAAGATGTTCTTTGGTTTATCTATCGTGGTTGAACTCTCATGTGGAATCATCTTGAGTGCAACTCCCTTACATTCTTGTTGAAATTAGAAAGTTTGTTTTAAATGTGGTAGTTATTTGAATATTTAAGAGTTAGGGTTCCTTTCTGTCCTTTTAATATTTCTTTTGCCCTTCTCTTGTAACAACCTCAGTCGTGCCCTAATCTCCCTTTAAGTTGAGATTAGAGCACGAGATCTATGAAGCTTTTTCGTCTCTCTCTCTCTCTCTCTCTCTCTCTCTCTCTCTCTCTCTCTCGTTCCTCCCTCCATCACATAACATGGTATCAGAGCGGGCGGCGTGATCACTTCAGGCTGCCGACGACTAGTAGATTTCCGGCGTTCTCCTCTCCGGTGACTGTTATATCTCGTCTCCCCTTTTCCTTTCTCATCTCCGTCTTCTTCCTCTCTCTACTGCTTGCTGGTGGTGGAATCTGATCACGCCTATGTGGAATGCGTGATCAGATCCACTAGTGGAACATGGCGTGGCTGTTGGGATCCTGTCGTTGTTGCTGATCAAAGATTGCCTATCACTGACATGGTGTAGCTGCTGGGATCCTGTTGCTGATCAGAGATTGCATGTTGCTGCTGCTGATCGTGGAGATGGCTTGTTGACGTTGTTGATTGTGGAACAACAAGATATGGACGTGATGTTTAAGAGTTGAGGTTGGGAATAGTAGAAGCAGCGGCAGACCTTGTTTGTAAGGTTTTTTTTTTCAGCAAGTTATTTTCTGGCGTCTTTTTCCAGTGGGCTGTATTCCCTGTTCTTGCCTGGCGTGTTTTTCAGCAAGATATTTCCAGCAAGTTGTTATTCTCTACTGTGATATTCCCTGTTCTTGCCTGGCGTGTTTTTCAGCAAGATATTTCCAGCAAGTTGTTATTCTCTGCCGTGTCTTTCAGCAGGCTATTTTTCAGCAAGTCACTATTTTCAGCAAGTTATTCCCTGTCCGTTTCTAGTGTGGTTTCAGCAGACTAATTTTTTTGCTGTTTGGGGATGTGAAAGAAAAGTGTGCATGTTCCTTTGTGTCGTGTTATTCTTGTTGTCCTCTTGAAGTTGCTGCTTATATATAGTTTATCTTGGTTTTCTTATCCCTGCTGTGATTTATTATGGCTGAGAGCCGACATTCCGAGGGTGGTAACTGATAAAGTTTGAGAGGAAAAGAATTTGATTCACTTCGAAATCTGCCCTAACTCCTCTTTATATAGACTAGAGGAGAGGGCAAAAATACAAGAGAACCATAAAACAGAAAATTATTACAGAGGTGCCCTCTTAAGTCTAAAGCTGAATATAAACCTATCTTAACACTCCCCCTCAAGTTGGAGCGTATATGTCAAATAAGCTCAACTTGGAACAGCAGCTTTGGAATGGTCCCCTTGCAAGAGCCTTAGTGAAGATATCAGCTGTCTGCCCTGTGGATGAAACGTGTGAGGTACTTACAAACCCCTTCTGAATGATGTCTCTGGTGTAGTGACAGTCTACTTCAACGTGCTTGGTTCTCTCATGAAATGCTGGATTATTAGCAATAAAAAGTGCAGCCTTGTTATCGCATAACAACTGCATAGGAAGAGGTACTTCGACAGTTAGATCCAACATCAATGATCTTACCCACATAACTTCAGCAGTAGCCTGAGCCATAGCTCTATACTCAGATTCGGCACTTGATCTAGCAACCACTGTTTGCTTCTTACTCTTCCATGTAACCAAGTTAGATCCAATGAACACACAAAATCCAGTAGTGGATTTTCTATCAGAGGGGCATCCTGCATAGTCAGCATCAACATACACAGAAACAGTGAGTAAAGTACCATTCTGAAAGAAGAGTCCCTTTCTTGGTGAACTCTTTAAATATCTAAGAATCATCATAGCAGCATCCCAATGAACTTTCTTGGGCTTATCCATAAATTGACTCACTCTGCTAACAGCATAGGCAATGTCAGGTCGAGTGACAGTGATGTATAAGAGCTTCCCAACAACCTCTCTATACTGTCTCACATCAACATCTTCAGTATCATCATCGTACAAGCGAGAATTAATATCCATAGGTGTGGATGCAGGTCGACACCCCAACATCCCTGTCTCTTGCAAAACATCAGTAACATATTTCCTCTGGCACATGATAAGGCCCTTTCGATTTCTAGCAAACTCAATACCGAGGAAATAGCGTAGTTCACCAAGGTCTTTGGTGACAAAGTGTTGTCCAAGGACAGTCTTGATGTTGCAAATCCCTTGATCATCATCTCCTGTAACAATGATATCATCAACATAGACAAGAACTATCACAGTACCTGTAGAAGTCTTCTTGACAAAGAGGGGATGATCAGCCGAAGAACGTCGGAACCCCTCATGCTCAATGTGCTCTGATAATTTCTGAAACCAAGCTCGAAGACTTTGTTTCAGACCATAAATCGCCTTTCGCAATCTGCACACCTTCTGACACTCCCCCTCAGCAACAAACCCTGGTGGTTGTTGCATGTACACTTCTTCATGTAAGTCACCATAGAGAAAGGCATTTTTGACATCAAGTTGTGACAGAGACCAATTCTTGCTGACAGCCACAGCAAGGAGAATCCGTAAAGAAGCATGTCGTGCCACAGGAGAGAAGGTATCATAGTAATCAACCCCATAAGTTTGGGTATAGCCTTTAGCAACCAGGCGAGCCTTATATCTCTCAATGCTGCCATCCGCTCTGTATTTGATGGTAAAAACCCATCGACAACCAACAATAGCTGTATCCACTGAAGGAGTAACAAGTGTCCACGTGCCTCGAGACCGAAGAGCAGCCATCTCTTCTTGCATAGCAGCAGCCCATTTGGGATCAGAGAGAGCATCCATATGCGTCTGTGGAAGTGCAACAGCCGACAGCCCCTTGACAAACTGTCGGTATGTAGGAGTAAGTCTGTCCATGGATAAATGGCCAGAGATAGGATGCAAAGTGCAGCTGCGTTTGCCTTTCCTTTGAGCAATGGGCATATCAAGATCAGTAGGAGCATGAGCATGCTCGTGATATTCTCCCGTGGCATCATCATCACATAAAGAATCGTCAGCAGTGGTGTGTTCAGAAATTACCTTGGGCGTGCTGGGTGAAGGCACAGGTGCACAGGGAGCAGACGCAACAGGTCTAGTACGACGTTGGTAGACAGCCCCAAAACGTGGATCAACTGGTGTTGGACAACTCAGGAGAGGTAAAGGGAGATGGACTTCCTCACTCAATTCAGGTGCCCATAATTGAGTTCCATTAGGAGAGAAAAAGGAGGTAGACTCAAAGAATGTAACATCAGCACTCACATAATATCGACGAGTAGAAGGATCATAACATCGATATCTCTTTTGAGTGCGGGAATAACCAACAAAGATCGCCTTGATGGCCCGAGGAGACAACTTATCTCTTCCGGGGCCAAGCAAGTGGACAAAGGCAACACATCCAAAAACACGAGGTTGAACAGAAAACAACTCTCTGTCAGGAAAGAGGACAGAGATAGGAACAAGGTCGCCCAACACAGATGATGGCATGCGATTAATAAGATAGCATGCGGTGAGAACAGCATCGCCCCAGTAAGAATGAGGAACATGACTATGTATAATGATGGTACGAGCAACATCAAGTATATGACGGTGTTTTCTTTCTGCAACCCCATTTTGTTGGGAGGTATAAGCACATGAGGTTTGATGAATGATACCTTTATCTTTGAAAAATTGCTCTAGAGAAGAAGCACAAAATTCAAGAGCATTGTCAGAACGCAGAGTTTCGACACAAGTATCAAACTGAGTCAGAATTTCATTGATAAAATTTTTTATTACAGGACCGACTTCAGATTTATTCTTCATAAGAAAGACCCAACTAACACGACTGTGGTCATCGACAGCAACAAGATAATACCTATGACCTTGATGGTCAGGTGTACGACTCGGGCCCCAAACATCAAAATGAAGTAACTCAAAAACAGACTGGCTACTTCTGCCGGGCCGCAGGGGAAACGATGACCTATGATGCTTGCCCAACTGACAAGACTCACATTGAAAGGATGACTGAGGAGACAGCTGAGGAAGTACATGCAGTAGTTTCTGAAATGGGAGATGTCCAAAACGCAAATGCCAAGTATAGGCTGAAGACGAAGATGACCCCGAAGAGGTAGACCCAGCAAATGGAATGGGGTGCACTAGCCTGTAGAGACCTCCTTGTTCACGGCCACTGCCAATCACCCTGCCCATCAGTATATCCTGAAACACAAGAGAAGAGGAGTCAAATATAGCACGACAGTGCAAATCTTTGGTAATCTGACTGATAGAAAGTAGACTGTGTGGGAATTCTGGTGCATGAAGAACATGTTGCAACGACAATGACAAAGTAAGTTGGACCTCTCCATGTCCAACAACGGGAGAATATTTCCCATCTGCTAGAATAACTGAGCGACCAGGTGGAGTAGAGACATAGGAAGTAAACTGTGCTTGTCACCACATAGATGTGTCGATGCACCAGAATCAATGAGCCAATCTGTCGTGTCAGTAGCAGGGCAAACTGTACAGGCAGAATACATACCAGAAGAAGAAGCACTAGCAGCAGTAGTGACAGTAGAGGTGGTCGGATCTGGAGCATGCTGAGGTCTATCTCCAATCAAGCTTCGCAACTGAGAGAGAAGATCATCTACACGTAACTCACTGGAAGGGGCGGTATGCTGTGCCTTAGGCGGCTCTGAAGACTCAGTAGAAGCAGTCTGATTAGCAAAAGCGGGACGACCATGTTTCTGCCAACACTTATCCACAGTGTGACCAATGCGATGACAAAACTGACATACAGGACGCGGAGTCGGAGTACCACGACCACGGCCTCCTCGACCTCTAGCAAAGAATGACCCACCTCTGCCACGAGTAGCAAGCATAGCAGATGTGGTGTCAGGAACAGCTGCTGCAGGGATTGGAATTCTGCTCAGTCTACTATAAGCCTCATCAATAGGAGGGATCGAGGGACTAGTAAGCATCTGATTCTTCGCTGACTCATAAACCGAATCTAATCCCGAGAGAAATACCCCGACCATAAGCATATCTCTATATGCCTTCTGTTGCTCACACTTACATGCAGGAAAGTAGCTGTTTAGTCTCTCAAACATGGACTTGAGACTAGAATAGTAATTGTGGAGAGGGCGACCATCTTGGCGCATCTGATGAATGTCATGATGTAGCTGCATAATTTTGGTTTCATTTCTTGCTTGCGAATAGGTAGCTGCAAGAGAATCCCACATATCTTTTGCACTTTCCTTGTGCAAGACTTCATTGGCAATGTCTTGAGAAAGAGTGCCAACAATCCAAACCATAACTAGAGAGTTATCTTTAAACCAAGTACCATATTTGCCTACCTTCTGTACGGGCTCGGGCTTCAATATAAGATGCTCTTTGTCATGGGCAATCAAGGTTCGTTTCACTTGCATTGCCCACATCTCATAATTACCACCATTCATCTTGGTAATAAGGCTGGAAAACGGAGAACTCTTCATCTCTCCCGACGATACAAAGGAAGAGGTATTAGTGTCACTGCTGATTTCAGACATCTTCTAACTCAAAGGAGGAAACCGAGCCACGGAATAGGAAGCGCAGGAAAATACAGTCACATATGTAAAAACAGCAAGCTGATCATCAATCGAACATTGCTGAAAAAGCGGTCAAACGAAGTACACGAAGCATGCATCTGATCGGCTGAATGAAAACTGAATCTCATAAACCTAAGATGATCTCAGGCGGCAGACGGCAAACATGGCAGAAAACTGATGCCGATAAACAAAAAAACTGATGACGCCACAGCTCACGAGGAAGAACGAAGAAGAATGGCAAGCGATGTTACCAAAGAAGACGGCATACGGCGGGCGCTGAACTGAATGCTGGTGTAAAGGCGATGAACTCAGACCATCGACGAGCGGCAAAGAGCAGCGGCAGACGGACAGCAGGCAGCGGGCGACGATGGCAAACGGCGGCACACTAGGCGAACTATCAGACGTCGGAGAAGGGCGACGTCAGACGAACGGCAGGAAGCGGAGAAAAAAAAAAAAAAAAACACCAGGCGGACAGCAGGAAGCGACGGGCGGTGGAAGACGGCAACGGCGGACGATAGAAGGCGGGCGACGGTGCGGCGGCAGCTGAAAGAAAACAGCGGCGCTGGAGCGGACACCGACGGCGGCGCTAGACCAGGCGGCGGCCACGGGAGACGAGCAGCTGTGGAGGCTCGGGCGGCAACAGGCGACGGAAGTGGTGGCTCGGGCGGCGGAAGTGGAGGCAACAGGCGACGGGGGGAAGACGATGGGATGGCGGCAGCTGGCGCCGATGAGGCGGCGGCTGTCGCCGGTCAGGCGGCGACGACGAGCGGAAGAGAAGGAGTCGACTCCTGCTCTGGTACCATGATAAAGTTTGAGAGGAAAAGAATTTGATTCACTTCGAAATCTGCCCTAACTCCTCTTTATATAGACTAGAGGAGAGGGCGAAAATACAAGAGAACCATAAAACAGAAAATTATTACAGAGGTGCCCTCTTAAGTCTAAAGCTGAATATAAACCTATCTTAACAGTAACGATCAAAAAGGAGGTGGAAATCCCTTCTCCTATGGATCTACAGTTAAATTAGATGGACACAACTATGAACTGTGGTCCAGATGTCACACCCCGACCTTTTGACGCTCAAACATTTTTTTTTTCTAAACATAAAGCATTGAGGCGTGACTACACTACAATTCGAAAAGACGATGAGCCAATGAACCAAGCAATTCAAACAATGGGGCGAACTTTCATTAATGCAATCCTTTCAGTTCATACAAAATCACACCTATGTGTAACAAAAAATGCCCCAACTGTATAATTGATGCCTGACAAAAACAAGACATCAATAAAACCAAAATAAGACGCGCCGGCACTACAAAAAGACCCAAAACCTCCCCAGTAGGACGTGAGTGAAGCCATCTGCTCAACCTGCTGCCCCGGGTCCGCCAAAACCTGAAAAGGAAACAACTGAAGGCTTAGCCTTCGCAGTATGGCAACAAGCCAGGAAAATACCACCCCTTTTAGGTG
>JAANDH010001143.1:16914-76523 GCA_011799765.1 Nymphaea thermarum
TGAAGTCTGAGGACCAAACTGCAGATGTGTTGACAAAAATTCTTACTTCAGCTTCATTTGAGAGAAATGTATCCAAGCTGGGCATGTTTGATATGTATGCCCAGCTTGAGGGGGAGTGTTGACGGATCTTTGTGTTTGGGTCCGGGTCTGGACCCGATCCAGTATGGCCTTGTTAGGGCATACTTATATTTGTGTAACCTTAATTTCTAGTGTGAATGAAATTATCAGGAGAGAGAGTGTCTGGCTGCTAGTGGGCACCGACTTCTCCTCGTTCGTCGTTTTTTCTCCCTCGTGTTGAGGGTTTTTCCACGTTACATCGTGTTGTTCGTGTTTCTACAATCATGAACAAAACAGACACACCCAAACACCCGAGGGGTAAGAGGCCAGGGATTCTGAGTAGGCCAAAGTAGAGAATATGGGGAGTGACCCTCCAACACATGGGTAGGCATACGGTTAATAAGGTGAGCACTAGTGAGAAGTGCATCACCCCAGTACCGCTTAGGAACCTGACGATGGAACATAATAGCCCGGGTGACATCCAACAAATGGTGATTCTTCCGTTCAGCTACGCCATTTTGGGGAGGTGTGTAACTACAAGACGTCTCATGGACAATACCCTTGCTTTTCAAGAAGTCATCAAGGGATTGGGAAACATATTCTCTAGCATTATCAGTCCTCCAGGCCTGAACAGAGGTCTGAAACTGGGTCTCAACAAAAGCCACAAAATTTTTGACAATAACAAGGACTTCACTACGTTCTTTCAACAAGTACTCGAACGTACAACGAGAGTAATCATCAATGAGAGTCATGAAGTAATGAATACCACGGCACGTGGGTACTCCCGAAGGACCCCAAACATCAGAGTGAACCAAGGAAAAAGGACGAATACTTTTATTAAAAGAAATAGGGTATGAAGCTCTGACATGTTTGGCCAACTGACACACTTCACATGTGAAGGAGTCCATAGAAACAGAATGAAACAAACTAGGAAACAACTTCTTAATCAATGGAAACGGAAGATGTCCAAGCCGCTCGTGCCATCTCATAATAGTAGATCTGTCCTCCAAGCCAAACAACTGTCCACTCGTGGCTTAAATAAGAGCAGAGACAACTTGCACAGGTAATCTGTAGAGCCCATCAATAGTCGAACCAATCCCAATCTTCTGCCCCGTCACCAAGTCCTGCAAGAAACACCGATCAGCAGAGAAAATCAGATTACAATTGAGTTCTTTGGTAATACTGCTGACAGATAACAAATTTACAGGAATGTTGGGAACATGAAGGGCATTGTGGAGACGATATTTATTTAATAGAGACAAACTGTCTTTCCCAGCCACAGAGATAGAAGACCCATCAGCCATAGACACGCGTTGTTGCCCAGAAGACAATTTGTAATCTTGGAACATCTTAGAATCTCCTGTCATATGATGTGTAGCACCACTATCAACAATCCAATCACCATGCGAGGAATTACCTTGATCACTAGTGGCAACAAGGGCTTGGGCTAACTTAGCTCCCTCAGATGTGGAAGTGTCTTCCTGAGTAGACAAACGACTGATGTATGCTTGCAGCTCTTTGAGTTGATCTGAGGAGAGCTTGGATTTGACAGCATTGGACGAGCTACTCTGACTAGACTCGGGCATAGAAGGAGCACGCCGGCTGGGAGGAGGACGACCCCGGACAAGTCGTTTCTCAGGATGAAGGTCCCAACAGAAGTCAACAGAATGACCCAATTTGTTGCAATGGCTGCACCGACGAGCAGGGCGCTGCCCTGTTCCTGAAGTACGACTCACAAAGGCTGCTGGAGCACTCCCCTGACTGGGGTCAATATGCATAATCTGGCGCCGATGTTCCTCAGACTCTACACGAGCATACACCTCTTCGATTGCAGGAATCTCATCACAGTTACGAATTTGACTCCGAATGGATTCAAACTCATCACGTAGGCCTCCAAGAAAGATAAAGGTACAGTCCATCCATTCCTTTTCCCAGTACAGGGCATGATCTAAACCACATTTCCAGTCATCATTGACATGATAATCAAGTTCCTCCCACTTAGTCTTCAGGGCGGCATAAAAGGAGGCAACAGACAAATCACCCTGTTTAAGAGCATATATGCTACGTTTGATTTTATATGCACATAAAACACGCTTCTTACGACCATACATCTTTGCAAGAACAGTCCACATATCATATGCAGTCGATTTCTGTAAGATCAACGGTTGAATATCTGCAGAAACATAGCTTATAATCCATACTTTAACCTGACTGTCTTCAAGTGCCCAGGTCGCCCATTGGGGATCGTTTTTTGAAGGTGCAAGCTTCTCCCCCGTGATATAGTGTAGCCGACCACGACTGGTAATGCCGATTTTTAGGGCAGCGGACCAAGATAGATAGTTATCCTTGTTCAGCCGGATGGAAGTGACATGAACTGGTAAGTTTTCACTTTTGGTATTACTGCCTGAGTCCAGGGCATCGTCCATCTTGGGAATCACGGCATCGGCAAAGGGCGGCAGTGGTGTTGGCGATGAAGAATGGAGACTGGCAGCGCTCGATCAGGCGGAGCGAAGACTGGCGACGACAAGACTAGCGGCGCTGACGGCGGCAACACTCAATCAGGCGGAGCGAAGACTGGCGACGGTGCAAGAACAGGCGGCGGCGGTGCGAGAACAGCCGTAGCAGCGGCTGGTGGCGGTGCTAGAACAGGTAGCGCTAGGTCAAGCGGCGGCGGCGGGAGATGAGGGCAGCAACGAAAAACACCAGAAACGCACGATCACAGAGAGAAAACCACACACGGTGGCTCTGATACCATGTAGAAACACGAAACGAGCTAAGGAGAAGAAGAAGAGACACGCAATATACGTGGAAAACCTCAGAAAGAGGTAAAAAACCACGGAGAAGCTCTACCTAGGTGCACAACCGCAACCCTAGGAGAGAGAAAATCTTATTCCACTTAATCAACTATTACACAATAAGTGGGGTTATAAGGAGGAAGACCGCCTAGGGTACCGAGCCATCCTCGGTACCCGCGCCCATGGGACCGGGTCCATATCCGGACCCAGTTCCCAACACACGATATTCTAACAAGCTTGAAGTTCAATTCGGCTATATTTCAAATAAAAAAAACATACACTATCACAATCGCATCTTTGAATAACTGCCCAACAGCTCGCGTCCACACAATCCGAGGAGCGAGCTGTATTCATCGCGTGCCCTAGGGACGATATCTCTGGCCTTCCCACTTGGCGCATGGACAATATAACAAAAGGCAGAGGGAGACTAGTCGAAGGCGAAAGAAAGGAGGGAAAATGAAGTTTCTCGGTCCAAAAAACAATCAAGGCAATGGAATTTTCAGTCCGCTGTACTCAATCTCTTACAATCTTAAATACGAAATTCAAATTTCAAAATTTGTTGATTCATGATAACCAATCTTCTAGTCAAATCACCAGTCAAATTTTTTTTCCACGAAAGCGAACACCAGTTTCCAACTTTAGGCCTTGTTTGATGCACAGGAAAAATCTTGTGCATCGGTTGAAATTTGTACGGGGAAGGGAAGTTTAATGCGTCATGTTTCATGTGCATCAAATGCCGAAATATTTCCCCCGCAAAAGTCGTTTGAACGCAGAGAATTTAACCCGCAAAAAAGTTCGACCTC
This sequence comes from Nymphaea thermarum, assembly GCA_011799765.1. Classification (NCBI taxonomy): domain Eukaryota; kingdom Viridiplantae; phylum Streptophyta; class Magnoliopsida; order Nymphaeales; family Nymphaeaceae; genus Nymphaea; species Nymphaea thermarum. The sequence continues at coordinate 20,570 of JAANDH010001143.1, forward strand.
TGGAGGTCGGACTTTTTTGTGCAGATTGTTTTGAGAGCCATTAGGGCTCTCAAGTTTTCTCTCCACGCTTCTTCCCTTCTCGCTCTCTCGCTGTCTCGCCTTTGTCGCTCTCTCCTTCCTCTCCTCTCTCGCTGCCTCTCCTCTGTCGCTCTCTCCTTCCTCTCCTCTCTCGCTGCCTCTCCTCTCCCGCTGCCTCTCCTCTCTCGCTCTCTCGCTGCCTCTCCTCTCTCGCTCTCTCCTTCCTCTCCTCTCTCGCTGCCTCTCCTCTCTCGCTCTCTCCTTCCTCTCCTCTTCCCCTGCCTCTCCTCTCTCGCTCTCTCCTTCTCCTCTTTCCCCAATGTCTTCAGGCACCATCTTCAACATAAAATTTGAGTTTATCCCTCTTGGCTGCTCCTTTACTAAGGTATGCCTTTTACGATTCCCCCTCTTTTTTCACTTCTATCATGCTCTGTTTGGTGGGTGCCTGCTATGCTTTTGTTTTGAGGTTACAACTTCTTGTATATTTTTGTCCTTACTTGATTCCGCTCAATTACCATATTATAAAACCAATCACTCCAATAATTTGCCCAGTATGTAGGATCTGTCTTCAGTTTTAATTCATGTAGTGCTTGTTCATATGTTTGTGAGCACAGCAACTGGTATTCATTCAAACATTTCTACTTCCACACGATTAAACATAATATATTCAATACAGTAACGCTGTGAATGACTGGAATACATTGTGAATTGCTGTTTTTTTGTAAATGCAGGTAAATCAGCTAGAAAGCGACATAGGAAGGAGTGGAATACATTGTGAATTGGATCTTGAAAGCCACCGGTGAAAAGTCAAAGCCTATATCACCTAATCATGTCTGTGAAAAACCTCTTTGTGCTTTATGTCTTCATTGAAGCTTCTCTTTCTGCATCTGCTACAGTCTCTTGGTTGTCTTGCACTGATTAATTAATGAACTGGTTTTGAATTCTCTCTTTCTAGTAAAAACAAAACTTGAGCCACTGTGTATTACGGTGTTAATACTTTAATTATAGATGCTGTTGAGATTTGGGGATGGTAACACAATATTGAGGATACGTAGTATAGTTCAGTTGTGTGTACTTCTCTGTGTATGTGTGCTTCTATGATGTACAACCTATGTCTTGTTATGAGATCTTGGAATGGTAACAAAATATTGAGGATATGTTGGAACTGTTGGGGTGAATGCATGCATGCAAATTTTTATAGACGTTTCATGGTCTGCAATTTTTTATTTATTTAGTTCTTGTTATGGATAGGGATCAGCCTTGGCGCAAATCATGCCAGAGAGCTGCCTATGAGCAGCATGGTACATAACACAGCATATAATATGATGTACTAAGTTATGTAACATAACCATGAAAAGAAACAATACAATGTGCCCTTGAAAGTTTGAAACTATTTTCAGGTGTTAACTGTACCATATAGGTTGTAATTTTTATACATTTACCATCCCCAAATATGCAGCATGAGTGTGCAAGATCCTTGGAAACTATGCAGAATGTCAAAAAGGTCTTTCCTTTTCTATGTGAAAGGCATTCTTATACATTTAAAGCAAAAGAAGTAAAATTTAGGGAAATCTTTAGTAAACATATCAGCCACTGCTAGCTTACCGGCCATGGTGAAAGGAAGCTTGTAAATCTTCTTGAATGCATTATTTATTTGAGAAGACAAGAAATTTGCTGCCAACCGCTGCTCCAAGTCTTGTTCGTAGAGGTAGAAGATGGAGATGGAGGCTTTGGCACACTCATGCTCCTCCATTTTTTGCCTTGCTCATTCATTTTTATATTGGACATATGAATTACGATTGCCATAAGAGTTACATGTAAGTCTTTTAATGTATGATTGTGGTCATAGTATGTGTAGACATGTGTGTACCATATGAAATAACAAAAGGACTTGAGGTTGTGGAAGGAGGGCACCTGTATATCAGTTTACGCCAACTATGTAATAACCAAGTTGCCTAATTACTTGAGCTTAAAGCAATATCTAGTTGTCTTCATTCACTTCTTTGCTGTGACTTCAAGTTGTTTTCTGATGTTGGAGTCATGTTTCTTTCCCTGTTGCCATCTATCAACTTTCTTTATGCAAGATTTTTCATACTGAAAAATGTAGTTGTGAAGAAATATTGTTGAAAACATTGTCATGGAAGACAACAGTCCATCAAGGGAGAATCTTACGTGGACTGAAGCACAAATGGACTATTTAGTCCAGCTTCTTGTGGAGCAATCACACAATCTTGGTATGAAATCTAGTAGAGGCTTGAAGTCTAAAGCGTATACAACAATTGACAAAAGTATGATGGACAGATTCGGTCCAAAATTCAGTAAAGACAAAATAAAAAACAAATTGAACTACTCAAAACCCAATTTGACAGTCATGAAGGAAATTTTGAATACATGCGGATTCGGGTATGACCCAATTAACAAATGTATTGATGTCAACCCCCAAGTATGGATTGACTACATTGAAGTATGTTATAGAGATCATACTGTAAGGTTATGTCTAACATGTCTTTGCTACATGTTTATTTGAACACATGAAATTTTTCAGAAATATCCGAATAGGAAAAAGTACAAAGGTCCAAAATTATGGAGACTATGACGAGTTCACTAAGGTCCATGGTGATTCCCATGCAACTGGAAAAGACGTAGACACATTAAATAGCATGTTATCTGAAGACACTGAATCACTCCCAATTACACCTACATCTCAATCGACTTCATTCTACATGCAACCTGAAAGTTCACAATCCTTCACACAAATTCTTTATGAAGATAGTCTTCCACCACAATCGCCAGTACCTCTAACTCCTACAACTAAAAGTCCGACAATGACAACTAATAGGACCACAAGTAGGTCTAGAAGGAACATGTCAACCAATGATGAAGAGTACTATAATTTGTTGAACGATATTGCTGAGGATGCGAAGACCATTACATGTACATGTAGAGGGGTTTAACTTGTCACATGTTGTGAAATACTTGAAGAGTTGGTTAAGACCGAACATATAGATGGGAATACACACTTTGGTTAGCTGTTTTCTTTGTTGGATCTATACTCGTTAAACTTATATATTGAATGGGAATATACGCTTTGGTTAAGGTTTTATAACTTTCATATAGGTTTTAAGTGTGTTATGGTTTTAATTTGTAGTTGGTCATTATCAATTGAACTCATGGATGTCATGGACTATTTTTGTAATTATTTGTGGATGGTATGAAATCATGTTACTTGTTTTTGTATGTCCATCTGCATTTGGATGCAGTCGATGTTGAGGATTGCATGAACTGTGTGTTGTAAGATCAAGTCACGACCATACTCTTGTTTCTTCTTTTTGTTAACAGATATCTTATATTGTTGTTTAACTCGATTGGAATGTTTTGCTTTCATGTTTTATTCATTCTTCTTTTCGTTAACAGATATCTTATATTGTTGTTTAACCGGATTGGAATGTTTCTGCTTTCATGTTTTATTTGGAGAGGTGTTGTACCCACGTGAAATTGGATTGTTGTTTAATCAATTTTTTGTTTTAGATCATCTTCCATTTTGTACCCAAGTGAAATTGGAGGAGAACAAAAAAAACTTCTAATGGTCAGAAAAAAGTTTTTTATATCTTTTACCATGTGTACCAAACACAGTTAATTTTCCCTACAAAAAACTTTCCTGCAATCAAACAAAGCTTCAAATTGAAAGAGGATAAAATTCCATCTTCTATTTTTTCCAGCATTCTTTTCTATGATAAATTTACCACGTTAAATTCTTCCACTATCAAATGGGGCCTTAAGAATAGTTTTGGGGAGCCACAAATCATCATCAATTCAACCGTGAAATTATTTAATTTAAAATCTCTAGCTTGAAATTTATAATTTCAAAGATTTTCTATAAATTCTTAATAAGAATCTTTTCGGATAGCTGGAACGGACGAGTGAGACTGACATCCAGAATCTCAAGGTAGTGCAAATCGGTTTTGTATGAAATTAGGTTTTTATTAGCTATGAATTGAACCTACAGTCTCAGATTCAATTGAACCTGAGTCCAAGTAAGATCCGACCAGATAGAGTTGAAACCTGTGGTATGAGACGCTCCAATCCAATAATGAAAGCCTAGAACATTACATATATGTGCATACAAAAGTTGCGCTTGCATTCGATTTTGATTAGGAATTAGGCAATATCTGAGATAAAGATACTTTGGATTGATGTATTGAGATCCAATCTGAATTTATTTGGAGATCCTTTTTTTTTTTTCCTTCCAAGTCCATATTGCAAATTGGGTTCCAACTGAATCTATGAAGATATCAGAACCATTTGAACCAGTGACATTGTTGTTGGATTTTGTTTTCCACTGGTTCCCTTGTTTCTGAAGGGGCTTTGAAGTTCTAGTGCGTTACTTGGAATTCATCAAAGCCAATGTTATCAATATCAGGTCTGATGTTTTTGAAGGGGCTTTGAAGTTCTAGTGCGTTAGTTGGAATTCATCAAAGCCAATGTTATTAATATCAGGTCTGATGGAGTACACAGGATCCAGTTATCAATGCAAAACCTTGTACACAAATCTGCGCTTAAGAATGCAATAAGGAACTCAAGGGATGGAACAATTGAGAAAAGATCCTCACCATAGGCAGGCCCAAAGGTCCCCCTCATTCCTTTAGGGTCCTGAGCTGCGTCGATGTCAATGATAGAACGGTGCACCTTTCAACTTGGATGTCGCACCCTACTACCTTAAGACATAGGAGCATAGTGCCTACGGGAATCGAACTAGAGGTCTGCCTTATACGGGTTCCTAACTCAACCAGTTACGCTATGCCCCTTGAGGCAACTCTTAACCCGACCAGCTACTTCAAGATGCCTTTGTTTATAGGTGCAATTGATTAAATCAGCATGTGCGCATGTTAAGCAGTCTAAAATGGAAAAAGAAATAATGTGCGATCAAACGGAGAAAATCCTTTTTTCCAACTCCTTGATCAAATTTGAGAACTTGGAGTTGGAGTTCAAAGGTTCAATACCCAGTCGCGAATTGCTTGGCATAAACCATTAGCCATATATGGTTTGTTTGCTTATGCGATTTCAGGCCCAAACACTAAAACATGTTCATTGTTTCATGGGACAGAGAAAGAGGCTGGTCGATATCAGACCATGCGCTATCCAACAAATACATTAAGCTTTGAGATTCAAATGACCGTCCACTCAAGTAAAGGTTCATGCTGATATATATGCCATGCTAGACAATGCATCACCATTTTCCAGTTACAGCAGAAGTAGAGCATGAATATTGTTCTCAAATGTGGGAACCCAACGTAGAAATTCCCCAATGGCAGAAAGGTGCAGAAGGGAAAAACACCTTCTGAGTCGAGCAAGGGTTTCTAAACTCGGTATTGAGCCAAATTTATATATGCACATAGGAGCTTTACTACCTTCAGCTGATTCAGGAGCCAAAAACATCCTCAACCTCTAACAGTTAGTCCCAAAATGAGAGATTAACCAATTAAAATCGTACATCATATTTAGAAGGTTTCACAATTTTTAGAGGCCCAAATCGTTCACCTCTCAAACTTCCTCATTCTCAGACTGTTTTTTCTCCTTTATACAGATCTATTTAACACCAAAAGAGAACTTTTATCTAGCAAATATGTTGGCAAAGACGACCAGGTTTAATCAACGTTGACATAGTGTTACCACCAAATTCCTTCATCGTGGTAGCCCACCCTTGAACATAATTGAATAGTGCTTGTTGAAATAATTGAGCAGTAGAAAGTTCCAAAATTTATGAGCTGACTGAACAAGGTGACTAAATGAAACTGCCAAAAACATTCATACGGACCAAAATACCATGTTTGTTTGAAGAATCAGATTCCATGTTCAGCATCCTCTCAATATACTGCAGTTACGTATCAAGAAATAAGAAAATTTTTCCTACTAAAATCCAAACTTACCACATGCACTAGATATATTGTTATGTATTTAAATTATTGTAACATAGAGAAATGTGTTTATAGACCATGGCATTTTCTATTCAAAGAGGCATTTCAAAAATTAGTAAGGAGAATGTGTTCACAGATCATCGCATTTATTATTCGAACGTGACGTTCCAAACATTAGTAAGGCCTTTTTCTCTTTCAGTTAAACCCCTGAAACCAGGCTGAGGGAAAAAGATCCCATTAAATGCCATATAATGAAAGGCATAGGTTGGAAAACCGTTCGCTTCCCTCCCTTTCAACGGCAGGCATACCCAAAGTTGACAATATAGTAAAGGATGAACCTACATGCGACAGTTCATCAATGTGGTCAGATTCACAAGCTGATGATAAAACTGGGCCAGGATGAAAATGTTTGAATGTGAAGTCTACGCCCTCAAGTCTAAATATTGTACGTTAGGAACTGCACACAATAGTCCTAGGTGCAAACGCCAAGTTTTGAAGTCCCTCCTTGTTACTTCTCCCCATGCGATGATAAAGGAAATTCCTCACAAGTACTTTTAGGGCTTTCAGGTTTCATATTCACTGTATTGGGGTATGTGAAGCCAAAGATGCTCTTCCCCTGTTGTCTGATTTTTCTTTATTTCGGGTACATTGCTCATTATGCATTTTAATGTGCCATCAATTGTCCAGAAAAAGTTGGAGCCATTGACATCGCCTTCTACTCCAAACCAAAGGTTATTCCTTTATCATGGATAACTGGGTTTTTCCAATTCCAAACTCCCAATATAAAAGATATATTTGGTAATTAGCACCAAATTGTTCTAACCAGAACATCCAGTGCTTTGTTTCACATGAACATCATGCAACAAAATATGTGTTTGCCAAACAGGATAATGTACAAGACCACAGAGAGCTTCAAATTCACCACTGTATATAAATTGTATGTCCAAATCAGTCACCAATATTATAAAAATGTTAAATTCATCACCTCCAGCTTATTATGAAGGGAACCTCGAACCAATCTTCCCCAAGCAGGAGTCAACTTTCTCTTGATATGGAACTGTAGGACCCATGCAAATAAAGTGGGTCTTGCTTCGCACCTGATGAAACAAATGAGTACCTTATAAACAGACATCATTCCTCAGAAAGCCAGTTTTAACTCTTGCTTAGAAATGGCTGAAACTGGCAGAGCTGAAAAAAAAATTAGTCCGGGATAAGGAGCTCAAAGCATTTCATTGATCAACAAGAGATCCAGTGGCTATTTGAGAATTTTATCGTGGTTGCATCGGCAATGTCTTACTTGGAAGATGTTTGGGTGCCTAGAAACTGCACATAGAAAAAAAATTTTGGTGACATCAAATCCCAGAAGTTCGAACAACTTTTTGATGACTGACAACTGAAGACGGATGGAAATGCAACAAAATTGACAATGAACATGAGTTCGAGACAGCATAAACAATGCATGGGTTCGAATTGGGCAAAGAAGTGAGAAACAATGCTTCAAGGTCATTCTTTCAAGTGCCACCAACATCAAGTCATATTTCACCAAGGATGCTCAAATAACGGACTCCATCTAAAAAGGACAACATAAAATTCTTCATTATCCACAATGAAAGAGTGTCCACATTAGTATTGTGAAACAACTACGTACCATAGACAAGTTGGAAACTCCGGATAATAACTACCAAAGAAATGATCTCCAAAGAAGCATAGTAGTACAATTACCATACAAGAACGGGTTTAGCACTCGATGACAAGAAAATGACCAGATCAGCTACCAAAATTAAACCTTATTTCGACTTAGAATCTCCTAGTGGTTTTTCTGCCGCAGGGGGAACATACATCATGGCCTTCTTCAATATCTCAGCAACAACCCAGCGTTTTCTCTTGCTCAAGGGTCTTGAAGGATCAAGCTTCACCTGAAGAAGCACAATGAGAAGGGAAATTAAAAGGAAAATTCACCAACTAAAATCAGAAGAAGAAGACGAAGAAATATAAAAGAGACCAAAAAAAGGCTTTCGTTTGTCCTGACTGAAAAGGACGTTATCAGTCTTGAACTGTAATGGTAATACCAGACCAACGAGAAAATGCATTACGGAACCAATTCCCTTCATGTAAGCAAAAAACCAAGAAAATCAAAATGAAATTTTCCTCCAATCCTGGTAGACTGGAAAGGAAACCATATTCCCCCAGTCTCGGTATAAAGGGAAAAAGGGGTCGAATGATAGTGAGGATTTGAAGAGGATAGAATCCCAGATTTTCCTCGTTAGTCCTTAGACTCCCATAGAAGTGGATTCAATCCCATATTTTTCCTCGCTAAACCATAAGGATATGTTCGTGTATGAGCAAAATTTGAAGTGAATCAGATCCTCAATATGGTATAATGATAAACGGCTCATTTTCAAGCTGATGATGGAAATCACACACAGAAAGCAAGACCAAGATGTCCTGCTAATCATCTAATTGCATGCCGACATCGCGATAGGGAGAAAGAGCGAGAGAGAACTAGTAACGAACCCGATCGCCAATGTTGCAGTCATTGTTCTCGTCATGGGCCATGAACTTACTGGTCCTCCTAATGTATCGGTTGTACAACTTGTGATGGAAGAGGTGATCCACCGCCACCACCACCGACTTCTGCATCTTGTTCGACACCACCACACCCACCACCGGCTTCATCTCCCCCCTCTTTCGTCAGGGTGCCTTCCAGAAGATATCGGAAAGAGCTCGGAATATGGGAATTCCCCAAATCGGAGGACGTGGAGTTGAAAGTGTTTAGGGTTTTTGACCTTTGGGTTGGAGCCAAATTTGGGTCAGATCCAGTGTTTGAACTCCATTCGTGATAGATAATGCGGATCGAGGGTTCGGAGTTGAAGTCCACTGGTCCACTTAGCTCGTGCGTAGATTGTTATCAAACTATCATAAAATCCTTTGAAGTTTGGTCTTCCCATTCGTAGGAATCTATATTACTGCGTCCAATTAAACTGGCTTATAAGCTGGTGTGTTCTGAAGTAGCAGGAGAGTAGCGGAGAAGGCGACTGAAAGGACTCACCCACAATCCTTCTTAACTCTTTGCCTACCTCCTCAAGTTTCCAACATGTGTGGACGTTTGAGTACCAAAATATGATATTTAATATATACTATGCATGGCGATAATGGTCTTTAAAAAATATTAGTCTTTATTTTACATTTTATACCATCATCTAGATTAGTTATTGCAAAAAAAAAATGGCATCATCAGTCTCCCATGAGTAAGTATAGGCATCATGGACACTTGAAAAGTAATAAATTAATGTTATAGCCACTAATCATTAATTCTGAATTACCTGAGTTGGCCTATGAGTGATCTAGTCACAATTTTGTGAGTCCAGCAATACAAGAGAGAGAGAGAGAGAGAGAGATGTTTTTAATGGGAAGTCTAGATGCACATAAAATACGCGGGGTAAAAGTCTGGTTGCTAGCGAGTTTCACAGTTATTTGTGTGCTTATAGTAGGTCTAGTCTTGTTAAACTTTTGTATATGTGTCAATGTACTCCAACAAATGGGCCACAATAGTTGAACATTTTAAACCATTTGGATTTTGAAGTTTTGATTTGATACTGCTGACTATGTAAATGTTTAAACATTCAATATTAATGATGTTTTTGTTATATGAATCTATGTGAAAGAGTTGATTTTATTATATGGGTGTTTCATGTATTGTGTTGTTTCAATAAGATCTTGTTATCAAATGTATTAATGTAGATAATGGGGTCTTATTTTAAATTTTATAGTGGTGTTGATGTAACATGTTCATGATAATGGTATAACTTCTTGGCATGAGTTTTGTATGGTACACACAGAAATAGGTTTTGCATGTTTACATGATTTGTATGATAATTCTAAAAACAATGGGTACAACAAGCAAACCCAAAAACCAAAGTGTCCTTGTTATCAAACAATAGACAAAATGGACAAAACTCTCTATAAAAAACATAAACACTGGATAAAATAAACAGGATGAACAAAACAAAAAATGTATGCAAGACAAAACAAAAAGAATGGGCAGAATAGATAGATGGGAAACAAATGCTGGACAAAAGGGCCATAGCTTTCCGTTCCTAAAGCTATCAAAATAGTGGACAAAGAACATGATTGAACATAAGGATAGAACAATGGTGTGGTGGACAGAGCATCCTGTCCTTTTTGTCCTACAAGACAACAATCAAACGACCTCTAAAAGTTTTAATCAATATACACAGATCAAAAAGTATTGGAAAGTACACCTTCTGCCATGGAGTGCTTTGATCGATGGAAATCAAAGCTCTCTACAATTAGGTGTCATGTAATAGAATATTTTCTCAAGACTTTGTGTGCCAGGCACCTAAATATGCATTCAATTGTATTGAGATACAATAGCCAATAGCCACAACATTAAACCCAAAACATCAAAAAAGAAAATATAGCTACCATGATGATCTCATCTGCACTTTTCCAGCAAACAATGGTTACAATGATTGAAATATCATATATCAAATTTGTTAAGGGTAGAAATGTATTGATTTCCATTAATGAAGTAAAATATTCCAAGTTCAAACCAACCTAACCAGAAGTAATTAAGCAAAAACACACCTTGCAGACCATATGTCCATGTCAATGGTACATTCTATAATCCCAAGTATGAGTTCTAGAGCTTGGTAGTAAGAGGAACAAATGTAATAAATGTTAGGATCACCTATGGCTTGATATCATAAAAATATGAAGTGGGGGATACAAATTTTAACATGAAGACAAGAATTTCATAACGAATCACAAGAGAATGTCTTTTATGCAAGATGTTTTAAAAGTTTGTATCTATTATCTTCAAACACAAGAACCTTCAATATGACCAGTGTCAAGAAAATGACGACACATCTAGAAAACCTTGACTAAACTAGGAAAAAAATTGCTGTGAATTGAAGATAGTGAAGCTAATAATCACAATCACAATTCAAGAACATGTAGCTAGTACAATCCTGGCTTTCCAAGACCAACTTATATACTTATGCAATTTATTAATAATTATAGGGCTTCATTGTCGCAGAAGACAAGGTAACAATGGAAAAAGTAGTAGTTGGACAAGTTCTGCACGAGTACAAAAAAGGTAACTAGCTATGCAGTTTGGATCCGGAAAACAGCGCAAAAAAAACCCCTCCATACCTTCTATAGAGTGCACATGGATCCACATCTAAGTCACAGTGTTACGCCACTTTGGTGGCGTACCACGTACCGGTACGGGTGTACGGGTACCGGTACGGCGGTACGGTACCGGTACAGCTCGGATCTGGATCCAGGTCAGATCCAGATCCAAACATTATTTTAACAAAAAAACTCAAAAAAATACTTGTTTTTGATTTTTTTTTTTTTACTTTAACATAAGAAGTGTCATTATAACTTAAAAAAATCATGATTTTAAGTTACTTGTGGTTTAATTATATATAATAATTATGGTTTAATTATATATAATAACTATTTTTTATATATAATAGTCGTCGTACCCCTCGTACCCGTACCCGTACCTCCGTACCCGAACCCATACCCGTACCCGTACCATTGTGACATAGATCCACATCAGGGAAATTTTCTGCATTAAGTGGCTAAGGTACAAAGAGCTAAGACAAAAAATGTCAAGTAGAATATATTTTGATTTGTTACATACATCAAGCTCCTTAAGCAGACACTTACATGTGAATGCAATGTCCAACTACAACAAACAATACAATAGTCATTAAGCAATTATAAAAGGTTCATGCATCTATAAACACAAACGATAGGAAGTATGATACAACTAGGGGTCCGACAGCACTAGCATGCATTTTCTGGCAAACACCAGTTCAACATGCTGGCTCTGCCATATACAAAGATGTACTGCTGCTAAGCGAAACATGTCTTCCTTCATGACCAATATGAAGATTTGCAGCCGATCCACTGTGGTATTACAACTGGCAAAAAAACAAGGGATGAAAATTACAGGTCTGTTTTGGCTTAATCCCTGGTCCAACGTGCAAGTTTACGTATAAATGTACGATCACAAATGTATGCCTGAATATTAATGATGTACATTACGCCAAATAGGCTGGCAAGGAAAATTTTAGAATTTGTGAAAATTTGAAATATTTTTTACTAATATCATACGATTTCCTGTAAATAATACTACCAAAGCATCGCTATAAGTTTTTTTTTTTTTCTGAAAACAATATGATGTGGCTATGCATCTCACGATTCATATTACATTTCACTTGGCACGAAAGAAAAATTGGCATGTTCATTTTCATCTCGCATGGATGATCCAATTGAAAAAGCGTGATCCAACACTTTCCAAACTAAAAAAAAAATGGCAAATTTGGACACCAACTCTCACTCTGAACTCACCTACATCCAAGTTCACGCAAGGTTCATGACCAATCCATATTAAGGAAAAAAACAGCAAAGAAAAACCCAACAAAAGCTTTATATCTCCCTTCCCGGAGAAACTTCCGTTCAAGCCTAGACTATCCAAATGGAGAATCAAATGGAAAAAGAAGAGGAGGAGCACATATTTATAAGCCAATTTCCTGCAGTCTCGGTGCCGGAGAACCTCACCGTGACGGAATTTGTCCTCCAAGATTGGCACCTTTACGCAGATAATGTCGCTATTGTTGAGGCTCAGACAGGGAAACAACTCACATACTCGCAGCTTGTTCACCACATCAACTCGTTTCGACGCGCTCTCAAGTCGGCGTTTAGCATCAAGAAGGGGGATGTGGTCCTAGTGGTGCTCCCTAACACAGTGGAATACCCCGCCATCGCCCTGGCCATCATGTCCGCCGGCGGAGTCTTCTCCGGCGTAAACCCCGCAGCCCATCCGTCAGAAATCCTCAAGCAAGCAACTGATTCTGAAGCGCGCCTTGTCGTCGCGAACAATGCGTGCTACGAGAAAGTTGCCCATCTGGAGATCCCGAAAGTAGTAATTGGCGAATCTGCCAAGGACACAGCTGGTGCATTTTCCTATGAAGACATCGTTAACCGTGGTGGTGATGAAATCCACGACGCTAGTAAGACGCGAGGAAGCCTTATCGGTAAAATGGTAGACGTTGATGACGGAGAAATGGTAACGCCGGGCGATCTATGTGCGTTGCCCTACTCCTCTGGAACCACCGGCACTTCAAAGGGCGTGATGCTGACCCACCGGAATATCGTGGCCAATCTGTGTTCGACGCTTTTCGACGTGCCGGCGGAGTTGATAGGGAAGTACACGACGCTAGGCCTGATGCCCTTCTTTCATATCTACGGGATAATGGGGATATGCTGTGCGACGATTCGAAACAAAGGGAAGGTGGTAGCCATGTCTAGATTTGATCTCAGGGCCTTCTTGAACGCATTGATAGAGTACGAAGTGAACTTCGCGCCGATAGTGCCGCCGGTCATTCTCATGTTGGTGAAGAATCCGGTGGTCGAAGGGTTTGACCTGAAGCGGCTGAAGCTCAAGGCCATTATGACCGCGGCGGCGCCACTCGCTCCGGAGCTGCTCAGATCGTTCGAGGAGAAGTTTCCTGGAGTCGAGGTGCAAGAGGTAAGAAACAAAAACTTTTTGGGTTTTGCTCACTGGAGCGGCCGATCTAAAGTCATACTCTCGGAGAGTGTTTGTTTTGTTAACGTTTCGGTCGCGTTCTTGACTTGGCTCCGCTTTCATAAGAAACAAGCTAATTCCTTCAATGGTGAATTTCTCTTTTTCTTATGAAAATGAATGGCGTCAAGGGAGGCGGACTTAATGTTGGACGCCCGACCGTTGTTCAAGGGTTGGGTGTCAAAACGACAACAAATATTTCTCCTGATAAAAAGGTTTCACCATTCTTGGGGGGTCATCAAGTAAAGTTGGGCTGGACAGATTCATAAAACAGTAAAACAATATTTGATACTACTCTATTGATAACTTTATTTAACAATAAATTACAGCTTAGAAGTGTGTCAGTGTTCTTATTGCCAAAGGTTCCCTAAGAGTTTGACAGCTCTGTGGGTATATGATGAATCTATCTTAAATATTATAAAAAATTCATGGAACTATATTTTGTTTATGAATATGCACTAATCTTTGGTATGCATCCATGTAACACATTATGAATGTCCAATGAATCAAATTCATGAATGCCTAATTCTAATATTTCATAAACCTGCTTAAATTTTGAGGTATATTTATGCAACACTAATCAAGTGTTCCAACTGCCAAAGATTCCTAAGGTCACCTTCTCATTAAGGGCAGTTGAAACAAACACACATTCTCTAGTGGCATGCATGAAATATGAAAATTCCTTCTGAAATCGTTTCCGACTCGGTGGAGTTTTAATTGTATTTTCATGAGAAAATATTTGATTGCATTTGGAAGAAGATATTGGTGCCATTTGGTAACAGATATAAGTAAATATTATTGGGTTTGGATCTAATTGTTCCGCGCGCGGATGTGGTCTACCTGTAGCTAGGTTTCGTTGGACCTGGTCCAGATCCAGTCAAATTTACCCAAAGCCTTTGAACTGTGCAGGCATACGGGCTGACAGAGCATAGCTGCATCACTTTAACCCACTGCGGTCCATCACATGCAAGGGGAAATGCGAAGAGAAACTCAGTAGGGTTCATACTGCCCAACTTGGAGGTCAAATTTGTAGATTCTGATACAGGAAGGTCTCTCCCCAAAAGTACAGTGGGAGAGATATGTGTTAGAAGCAAATGTGTCATGAAAGGTTTATATCATCACCATTTCCACTACAACCACTTCAATTTGAACCTATAAGCTACTGATCTTATTTCGTCTTTCCCATATTATATATACATGTAAGGTTACTTTAAGAACAAGGAAGCAACGGAGCAAACTATTGACTCGCAGGGATGGCTTCATACTGGTGATATCGGATATATAGATGACGATGGAGACATTTTCATTGTTGATCGCGTCAAGGAAATGATCAAATACAAAGGTTTCCAGGTACCACGGTTATATTCTTTTATTCTTTCCCACAAAGGTTAACCAATATTAATTATGAAAAAAATAATTATATACTATTTCAAAAGCAATCCTCCCACTTCACCGCAACAAATTCCTCATCATTTTGAGAAGAAATCCACCAACTCCTTTGTACATGGCAGAGCTGCATTATCAATGCCTCACATTGAGACTTGAAAATGTTTGATAATTGTTTAATACACTATAGTCAGAATATAAGAGTGGCAATTAAAAGTTTTTGAAAAAATAGAAATGTTTCATCGCCCTGTGCATTTACCGGGCAAGAGATTTGCAGAAAAAATGGCTCGAACATTGAAAAAAAAAACATCAGTGAAAAAAAAAGTGAGATTCCTCTTGCAGCATAGCTGTTAAAAGGTAGATGAATACAAAAGAATATTTTCTCAAGTGCTAATATCACATCTTTTTCATGATTTTTCATCTGTCAAGTCGCACTGAGAGTTGAAGAAAGAAGAGTTCGTGAACATTTAAGATCAAAACGCCATTTGGATATTCTCTATTGCAGGAGCATGAAATGGCACAGCAGATGAAGTCAACCATGAACCCTCTTGCATAACTAAAATGAATCCACCGCTTACAAGAGCCGCTAGATCGCTATTAATGATCATGCTTTTGTATTTAGGTAGCGCCAGCGGAATTAGAAGCAATCCTCCTTTCTCATCCTTCAGTGGAAGACGTTGCAGTTATCCCGTGAGTAGCTTATTTTCGAAACCTGTAAATTTAAAAGATCTTTTTTTTATCTCCAGGTGAACCCACTTCCAGATTACTCTAGTGGCTACTAAGATGGCATCAAATTAATGTTGATAACTCTCTTTTTGATCATTAGGCTTCCTGATGAAGAGGCAGGAGAAGTACCAGCAGCATGTGTTGTGATGGCACCAAAATCCGAGGAGAATGAGGAAGACATTATGAAGTTTGTCGCTTCCAATGTTGCATCTTATAAAAGAGTGAGAGTGGTACACTTTGTAGAAACGATTCCAAAGTCGGCATCAGGAAAGATTATGAGGAAGTTGCTTAAGGAGAGCATATTGAAAAGGTTGAATAAGCGACCAGTACCAGGTACCTGAGGGCAATGTCCATATCCCTCGGGCCATGGTCCGAGTGCAGTTTACACCGTCCCAGATAAAAATTAGTAATGAATAAGATCCTTGTTCCAGGACAGCAAAGAGAAGAGCAGAGAGACGCATGTGTGTGTGTGTGTTGAAAAGTCTTTACTGCTCTGTGTTGGACCTATATTGGACGTATAGTTTTGCGATGGTTTTATTTTTAAAAACTAGTCACTAGAAAACCACAAATCATCAAAGTCATCATAAATCCTACACCATGGTGAATGTCAAATTAAAGGTTAGTTTTTTTATCTATATGTGTGCATGTGTATGTGTGTTGAAAAGTTAATACTGTTGTGTGCTAGACATAAAGTTGTCCGACAGTTAAAATTTAAAAATTTGTTGCTATAACTGCCACGACTCTATCACTAAAGTCATCATAAACTGTACACCACAGTTAATGCTAATTTAATGATTTTTTTTTAGTGATAAAAATTTAAATTTTAACCATCCAACACATGGTAGCACTGAATTTTTGTGCCTAATGCCAATTTAATTATGTTTTAGGGATAAATTTTTAAATTTTAACTATCCAGCACATTGCAACATTGAATTCATATATATATATATATATATATATATTTGTTCCTGAAGCGAAGATACATCTTGTAAGGCAGTTCTTGGATTTGATAAAGCTGATACATTTTCTCTAACTATTGTACGATTGAAAAAGGAAAAGGAGAACAACAGTAGCTACCAATCATGGCAATATTTGGAAAATATTATTGATAAACATTGCCATTCTCTAGAAGTCAGATGAATCATGACAATATCACCCGTTACCGGTCAAGTAAGCGGATAACAGTGCCCTTTTTTGAGCCACATTAATGTCTCTAACTTTGCGTCCTTATCTACTTTATGCTTTTGAATTACAAAACCTGTTGTTAAATGGCCTTTCTTAGAGCTACGATCTACTTTAAGAGGATGTTATTCTCAGAATTTG
The DNA here is from genome assembly GCA_011799765.1 of Nymphaea thermarum. Classification (NCBI taxonomy): domain Eukaryota; kingdom Viridiplantae; phylum Streptophyta; class Magnoliopsida; order Nymphaeales; family Nymphaeaceae; genus Nymphaea; species Nymphaea thermarum. The sequence continues at coordinate 37,559 of JAANDH010001143.1, forward strand.
AGACCGATGGATTTAAGTTCAGACTTTCCGTCCTCCCCCTTCTGGTCTTAAATCAGATCTTCTTGTCACTGCAAAAAATAAAATGAGAATATCAAGTGTGGACTTTTAGGGCCAGTTAAAATTCATTAGTGTCCAAAATTTCTCATGACCAAGAGAAGTTTTTTCAACTAATTGCGCAAGGACAGTCACAGTTGAAATGAAACACCTAAGAGGTTTGGTGAAATTTGGTAAAGATAACCACAAATAGTTTGAATATCCATCCAAAATATTAAGTTTCTACCTTCCATGTAACTGCAAACCTAAGTTTTATGTTTGGGCGTTTAATGTGATTAACAAATAGCTTGATAATACATCTCTTATAGAACAATGACAAACTAACTGGCATCCCTTACTATCTTCTCCAGTATTACCTCAATACACTTCTGCCCAAAATTGACCGATGTACCGGCCAAATCCCCACCCACCCTGTCTAAAGAAGCTGTTTACTAGGAGAACTTGAAGTAGGTTGTAGAGTTTGTATCTAAGGATTTCAATTAATATATGATTTTTTAATATAATTTATAATGAAATGTTGCAATCCCAACCCCCCTCCCCACAAAAAAAAAAGCAACACATGTATAGATTTGTGATCTTAAGTTCCATTGTTGAATTTGACTCCCATACTAACTAGGACATGTTGGTCCCAAGCTTGCTTGAGTGCCTTGTATGTGAGGGTGTGCTTTGGGCCTAGCTAGAAATTGATAGGCTGTCAGGTACCCGGCCTGTGATGTACCGAGCCCTGCCTTCTATATGACTCCAACTGTCTCAGCTGGGCCAAGACAGCGTACTTGTTTTTAAGCAGCCGATCCAAGGTGGGCTACATAGATGGTTTGATCACTCAACACCAAAAATTTATCCAAAATATCATGAGTGGGAAAATGAGCAAGATATGGTAATGTCACCGTGTTTACATGCAACATATATATATATATATATATATATATATATATATATATATATATATATATATATATAGAGAGAGAGAGAGAGAGAGAGAGAGAGAGAGAGAGAGAGAGAGAGAGAGAACTCAACCATACTAACCTCCATCTTAGATCATTGCGGGATCCAGAGAGATAGGACCTATCCTATTGGTATGAAATCTGACTGTTTCTATGTCTTTACCAGGGGTACTGAAACCAAGGACAAGAGTAATCTCTAAATTATAGTCAAAGAACTCGGAACTTTGAATTGCTGAAGCTTCTGAATGGAATTGCTGAAGTTGATGAAGTGATAAGTGATTGAATGTCATCCAGATCCTAAATACATTAAAGCAAACATGCCCTAGATTTGAAAAAAGTTTTAACTTGAAAATCTATCTAGATCTAATAAATTTAGGGTTTGCAAACAAAAGAACTCTTAAACAGTAGATGTTTGCACCCCTTTGTTATCGTACATCCATGCAAATGTGGATCTAATCCAAATAGTGCATGCGACTAGGGACAAACATGATCAAGATGAGGTCTCTAGGAATCAGGGTTTTGGATGCGGCCTTGTTTAGATCCCATTCATAATCCGAATTTAAATACCAGATCTATGCAATATGAGTTCAAATACATATGCAATTCCAAATAATCCTCCAAGGTTTTAGATTTCATGAGATTCAATGACCCAATCTAGGTTCAATATGTAGGTTGAGATCCAAAAAGAAGATCCACGGCCAATACTAATATTCAAATTTTGTATTAAGATTCATATTCAATGTCATAGTCCGAGTAAAGATTTACTTAGACTTTGGTCTAATAATGAAGTCTAAGTTTCAATTTCAGAGTTTTGAGATCATATAATCCAGAATCATTGTTAAGATCCAAATCCAAAATCCAATCCAAATTTTAAAACTCAGATCCATGTTTATCAAATGATGTGGTGATTAAAATTGATCTAAGATCCAAAGTTCCATATCACAGGTTTAGAGGTCAAATTAATTCTCTGGCTTGGGAGATCCAAATCCAAGTTATAAGTTCAAGATCCAAAATCATTTAGGCCTACATGGTCTAGATATGAGATTTGACCCAAAAAAATTTATCAAGACTTATAAGATCTAAATCCAATTTTGAGAGCTTAGAAATCAACCCATAGTTGAGAATCATATGTTAAAACTTGAAACATAGGAAAATGGCAGACTGGAAGGCATATTTCAACAATATTTTTTAGACTTAGACTTAATTGTTGATGAAATCAAGGAATAACCAATGGAACTGTTATGTGAAGAGTGTTGAAGGTCTCCAAAGGATAAGATCATGCTCCTTGGAGGAGACAAGACAAAATTAACGCATATGTGTGGTGGTGCAGAAATTTGGGAACATGAGAAATATATCTCAAATATGCACTTCATATAGGGAACCAAAATGAGAGATCTTGGGCTGGATCTTGGTCCAAGGAAGGTTCTAAAGCATGATTCTTGGATCTCACAAAAAATTTGCATCAGGACTTCAAAACAAAGGTTTGAACCTGGACAAAATGTAGATTATCGATTCACAATTTGATATCTGAAAAGCATAGAATCGAGCTCTTGAAAACAATAATGACAGGCTTAGATTATTAGTCCATATACTAAGTCTGAGAGCAAAATGAGATTTAGGAAGTGCATGGATGATTTTGCTCTTGCTGAAAGGTCCTGCATGAGGGATAAAAATGGAAAGTTTGTTCATATATATGTTAGACGTCAGGATCTTAAGAACATATAATGGAGTTCAATATGAAATTGAACTCTAGGCTGCTTTAGAACTGAAAAGAATTAGACCAGTGATGAATGAACTGATGAGCTTTAGAAGGAAAGTGGAGTTGATCATGCTAGATGCATTTATGAGTTTGAACTGAGTTCAATCTAGTTCAGTGGAGTTAATTTTCATTTCAACTTAGTGGTTTTCACTGAAAATCAGTTGTAAATGAACTAAACTAAATTGGATTGATTATATGTGATTGGAACTTAATGTAAATTTGATAGAAGGTAGATTTGACAGTAATGCATCTGTTCTAACTCAACATGATTTAGTTGAGAGAAGGTATAGCTGAGTTCTATCTTAGGATGGAGGGAGAGTGAAATGATGCATTCATGCACTAAGCTAGAACTGGTGTTATGGCTTGTGTAGTTCAAGATGAGCTAAATCCAACGTGGGTTCATTGAGAAGGACCTGCTCAAGGCAACTTTCTAGTTCTAGATACCTAAGGTTCTAAATTTGGCAAATGATAGAGTTTAGTGAGCTAAGACAAGCTAACAGAAGCTATAATGAGCTAGTGTGAACTAAAATGAGCTGACCTTAACTGCCCATAGGGGCTCATGGAGTGTAATGAATGTAAATTAACATTATGCCCACCCAATACTCTAGATCATCAACTCAAAGAAGCTACTACACTTGCTTTGAACCCATCTTTCTATACTCATTTTGCAGTATTCAACCCATTTTTCTTTGATTTACCTGGATCACTGTTCTCAAACATTGTTCTACTAGATCTTTACATTTATTTAGTCATCAAAATAAATGGCATTTTCTAGACTTCAAACCCCTCAACTTCATTAAACTTTCTTCTATAGCTTATGTCAAAGTTCCTTTGAGAATTTCTCCTTCGATTGCCATAAGCCGTGATTAGGAATTTTTTCATTTTCTTGAAAAAGTATTAAAGTTATGGAAACAAGTCCCTTACCAGGATTCAAAATTTAAGATGCGTGCAATGCTTTTCTATTAACTGACAGACTCATATTTTCAAAAGCTAAAAGTTTGGTCTGCCAAGGCAAAAGTTCTAGTGCACCAAAGCACAAGTTCCATATGTATGGAAGCACAAGTTCTAACCATGGAAGTTTAGGCTAATGGAAGATGAGCTCTTTGCTAAGGCTATAGGTTGTATCAAAGATGTGAGTTCATTACACATAATGCAGTGTGAGATACTTGCAATAGCACTTCGTTGTACTACAACAAAAGTTCAAGGCACACATGCATGAGCTTCAAGCACAAAAGCAAAGGTATGTGCACAAAAATGTGAGTTCGTTGTACTAAGCGCAAGGGCACATGTTGCAAGTTCCATACCATAGATTTAGTGTAGTGTAATGTGAACCGCATGGACAAAATGTGTGTGTGTGTGTGTGTGTGTGTGTGGAGGAGGGGGGTTACTAGAGGCACGACCTCATTGCATCGAGGTATTGGGGGCATTATGCTAGGGGTTTCAAAGGTTCATAAGCTTCAAAATCTTGTGATTTTAGAAGTTCCAAAGTCCTGGCTGTTTTGTCATTTTCTGATATCTTTAAAGTTTGATAGCTCAAAAAGTTCCCCAAAATTCCAAATCTTGAAAGTTCCTTAATTGTTCCAAGTTATAGATTATGAGAGTTTTAGAGTTCCAAAAGATCCCAAAGTTTTAAATTTTGAAATTTCATAGTTTTATCAAATGCTTTAGGGTTATTTTATGGGTCCAAGCCCCAAAATCAAAAGTTCCTTACTAGAAAGGTTATTAAATGAAAGTTCCTTCTTCTTTTTTCGAAGGGAGCATTTTGAAAATATTTTTGAATTTTTCATGGTCTTTCATCTTAGAATGTTTGAATTTGATGCCTCAATATAGGGGGGCAACAAGCAGAAATTCATGCCATGCCATGCCATGCTATGCAGTGCAATGTAATGTAGCAAGAGAGAGAGAGAGAGAGAGAGAGAGAGAGAGAGAGAGAGAGAGAGAGTTTGTGTGTTTGGCCACTAAAACTAATCATTTGTTGATCATTTTCATCCAAAGAGGACATCAAATCTCATATTCATGATCCTTTCCTGGCTTGACAAATATTATCAACCCTATTGAAATGTATTACTTTTGCTCACAAGTCTTGTTCTCCTTCAGTCAAAGTCTCATCTTCAATGTAATCATGAACTACATTCTTCAGCGAAATGCACTCCTCAATGTCATGCCCCAAGGTTTTGTGGAATTTACAAAACCGACCCAATCTTTTCCCTTTGATTGGTGGTGGATTCAAAAGCCTTGAGAGTTTCTTCTTTTTTTTTAAGATAACATGCAATCCACATCTCCTCCAAGTGTCTGGTTAGAGGTGTGAACTTGCAACTCTTGAGACACTTAGGGCTTGCCTTTCTTGCTTTGATTCTCTTCCAACACAACATTCTTTTCTTCAGTTCTAGTTTTTCTCTTCATCCATACTCAGCATCTTTGGGAGGTTATCTCTTCTGCTCCCTGCATTATATTTGTGTGAATAAGTCCATTCCTTAATCATTCCTTCCCTTGTCATTTTGTCTCTGTTCATGAGTTTGATCAATCATTTCTGAAAAACTTCATGAGCAATATGGTCCTTTTCACTTTCTTCATATTGTTTTACTAAACATTTTGGTGGTGCCGTTCTGGCCTCCTTTTTCTTTGACTAAAATGATGATGCTACATTTTTCCTTTGACATTGTCATGCTTTTTCGAAACAATAATTAGAACTGGAATTTTAACATGATTTGAGAAACAAAAATAGATCAAGCTAACATATGTCAACATTAATGGCACTAATGACCTAGGACACTTGAGAAGAAATGATAACTTTATAGACAAAGATTTTGGGACCCCCACTATCCCTACAAGTTGTGGAGAGAAAGACAAAAGACTAAAGCATGAATAGCATCATGTCTCCCTTGGCTTTACAAGAAAATAATCCTTCTCCACTTGGTCAGGTTCTGTAACATGTATCAGAGGCATTCCTCTTGTAGTCATATGCCTCTGTTCCTCTCTATCTTGGGTGATGACTAGGTTGACTCACATTCTCCAATTGACACCTAAACCATCATATGGCTAATACCCCAGTTTTAGAATTAGGTGAAATCATTTCAATACCTCTGAGAACCATTCGTAAAGTGAATGATCATTTCATCCTTATCTGTTAACTGTCCTTCCTATTTTCTAAAAGGCAAAACCCTTCCAGTCCACCATTGCATTTATTTGCTCGACATTTTCTCCATTGTAACCAAGATAGGTTATCTCCTAGGTTAACTTCTTCATATTGATGCATGATGAGCATTTGCACAGAGCATGCTGGTAGGGGACATATTAGTTATGGGAGCCTCTCTTCTATATCTATACTAATCATTCATTCTTTACTTCACCACATAAAAGATGACATAATGCATGGTATAGTTGACGGTGGCATCTACATGTATTCTACCTTTGATTGTCAGGCTATGAATGTGGAATCCAATACATATTTCAAATTGTCAAATATGTGTTCTTCTTTATAGATCCCTAAGGCCTTAGCTATCACTTCAGGGTAGATGTTGAAGTTACTACCACAATCGATCAATACATGTGGGACAATCACTCTTTTAACATGTTACCACAATGTGAAGTGCCTCATTATGAGACTGGTGGGGTCCAGACAGATTATCATCAAAGAAGGTTATTGGCTCATCAGCCATAACTGAGTTAACCTTTTTCACTATTTTTTCGGGAATTGTTGTTGACTTCACTTTGATATCTCTTACCACATTTCTCTATGGGTTCTCGATGTGCTATAGATACATTCATAAGTTCAAGAGCTGAAACATTTGATGGCAAGTTCAATTCGTGATTCCTTTCATTGGCTAACATAGAGCATTGTGATTCTTTCTCTATCTTTATCTTCCCTTTTCTTCCATTGGGAGCCTCTTTTTGTTGACATTGATTTAACTAGGGTATGAGAGTTTCCTCGTACTCAGCTTGATCTTAAAAGTGATTGTCTTTTGTAGTCAACATCAAAACGAAGAGTCACCTTCTTGTTGGAAGTGCATCATGGCTTAAAGCAATTGGCCACGTATTCAATGCATAGAATTGACAACAAAATAAAATAATTTAGGAGACAATGAGTGAAGAGAGAGTGACAAAGGAATATCTATAGGAGAAGATAACTTTATTGAAATATATATCAGAACAGATTTTTATATAACATGTCAAAGGAAAAGAAATTCAGCTTGGATAGGAGGGTATACAGGTGACCTCCCACCACTCCTCATACTCTCTAGATACATGCAGATGACCATAAATGGAAAGGTCAAATCCTATGTTTCTCCAATAACTCTAAGCCGACTCGTGTATCTCCTTCTACACATTAGTTGCACTTCGTAGTCAAGTGTTCACCTTGTCTTTGAGAAACTGTTGGGTGCATCTCTCTAAAGGTGTGTGAAAGAAAACAGTGAGCTTATTTTAACATAGTTGCTCCTCCTCAAATAGGTATATTGTGTCTTCTATTCATTTCGTTTGAAGTAACACCAATTAATCTACTCCTTAGTCATGTCTTCAACCATCTATCTATAGTCATGTAGGGTGAACACGTTATCCTTGGTAACTGTAGTCATGTAGGGTGAACACGTTATCCTTGGTAACTGTAAACGTATGTTTCTAATCCACTCTTGTATAGACCACATACATCCCTCCACCAAAGGAGAATCCTGCAAGCAAACTGTGTGATACCTCAAAATAGGAAGGCAAATGCAGTAATGCCATTGAGAGTTGTCTGGTCTTGAAGTCTCCCCAGATCATAACTTTAATCACCCCAATTTTTTTCAAAAAGACTACTTCTTTTACCCAAACACAAAACTCAACTTTAGATCTGAGGTTTAAATTCAAAATTCAATTCTTGGATCCAAATTAGATCCAAAACCCAAGTTCAGATCCAAGTCAAGCATTTCAAACCAAAAATTCAAAATTGAGTTCGAAACGACAAAATTTGAATTTATGAACGCCTCCCATGCATAGACCTTTCTTTTGTTTTAAGGTTCCATTCTCATGCCAAAATGTGTCTCTAAGCCTAAGTCATGCACTAGAACGAGTCGACAACCGATTGAACTCAAATCGGATTTAAAACGGGTTCGAAGTCTCTTAAAACCTGGACACAACTTATTAATATTGCATCATCTGGTTCATCGTGTGACCCAGGTGAGACAGCCGGGTCACCTGTAAGGAACGGTCGACCGAATCGGGTCGACCGATTTGACCCAATCGAATGAGGAGAGGAGGCACACAACAGCCTCTGACCACCGTTGCTACTCTTTCCAGCAACTGCATGAAAATCCGGTGGCGACCATCAGGCAGCAGAGAGGTTCTCAGATAGGAAAAGTGATCGTCCTGCAGGCTGCAACACTCATCCGGTCGGGTGATGCCTGAGTTCCAACGAGCTGAGTCCCAACTCAGTACAACGGGAGCAGGGTGGCTTTGTGTGAACAACAAGATACTGAACGGTAGGCATCCGACGTTTGCACAAGGTTTCGACAGGAGACGGCAGGCGACCTCACAAGGAGCTTTTAGGAGTGCATTCTCGCCTGACCACCACTGCAGGGGTGGAGTCCCAACGACACACCAGCAGCGACAGGAGTTGGTGTGCGACATCCCCTGTCCCCTGACGCTTCGTCTTCCAACGGGTTGCTTCAGTAGGTGGGAGAAGATTCTGACGACATCATGAAATTCTAATGGGCATGGTCGGTCAGCATGGCCGACCACCACTAATGGGCAAGGCATGCAGCGACAGAGGGGCGGTGTGGGCGACCGACTGTCTGCAGCACTCAACCTATCAGGTGGTTCCTTCCTATGAGTAGAATGATGTCCTTCTCCTCTCCAACGGCCGTCAGCATGAGCCAACCTCACCTCTATATAATCTCCTTTTTCCGTTGTAGTTGAAAAGTTTCTGATCGTCGTTGTAATCCAATCAATTTCTCTTATAACTGAGGAGATTTTTGATGCCCAAACCACTAGAAATCTTGATCATTGGCTCATGAATGTTGTGATTCTTCTTCTTCCCCCAAAATACTCCAAAAATCTGGCGATTCCCCTAATCCCTGGTGACTGTTCCGGTGGGTGTTCAACCTCCAAATGCTCAAACCAGATCCTGAGACTTCTGCAGTTCCATCGAGCTCAAGCTCGACCGGCGCCGTGACCTCACCAGGTGGAATAAATGGATTTCCTACCGCCGATCTGCTTCCTGCAAAACCCTCCCCTGTTCACATGAAGGAGCAGGCACAGTCTACAACAACTGTTCTTTTGGACGTCGCTGCTACCACCAACTGCCATTGGCCAAGATATTAATCAGACATCATCGCCAGCTCGTCGCGGTTCTAATGAGCCTGACTCGATCGGAGAGGTGGCCAGAGTCAACCGGAATCACAGGTTTTCTAGTCCCATGTTTTTGTAACTGTGGACCCTGCGACCATATAACACACCTCTCTTCACAGGGTCATAACTTTAGATTCTGTTGTCAGAAATTCACAAAAGTGGGCTCTTCATCTTCCTTACTCTCGTATGGTTCCAACAAGCCATAGCACATACACATTTGAGCTGGGAGCAGAAATCTGTAGACCCTCAAAAGAGGCTCATTTCTCGGCAGTCCTAACCTGTGAACCTGCGATAGCCATGGGAACAGTTTATGTTTCGTGACCTCTGCCAACCGCTCCAGTCACCAGTTTACTCTCTCATTGGTTCCATTACATTCTTCAATTCTTCACATTACAACGAGCCTAAACACGTCTGATTCTGACATTTGAATCAATCACATCAGTTTGTGGAAGCAGCACCCGACTTGCAACTATCTCAGGCGAGAACTAGAGTCTCGCGAGTCTTGGCGGCTGAATCATTCTAGCATCTTCCGGCTGACCAATCTTTTGTATTGGTCTATGTCTGGTAGTCAAATATGCCTCTTTTCCTATTGATTTGTGCCCTGTTGAAGAACACTGACTGTTGTCTTCTTGGTTGCATGACTGAGAAGAAGAGGAGCTGAACTTACGGGGTGTCCTATTGTTTCTCAAGGCACTGCTTTTCCAGCAATATCTAGAGTCACGGGTGACCGCTTTAAGATCCCCGAAGTAAGAATTCCTCTTCTAAATCATTCTCATTAGAGGTACTTGACTAATATCTCAATTCATTTCTTTTCCTTATTTCCTCTTTTCTTCATCTCCCCATGGTCATATGAGATAGCTCTCAAATCTCTTTTAGGAGTCAAGAAGTTATTCATGAGTGCACTAGGAGCGTGATAAGATGAAATGACATTTCATTTTATGATTGAAACATGCTCTCTTTTTTGCTTGAATGTTGCTTTATTTTGAGATATTATTTAAGCATAATTGTTTAATTTTATTATTTATATATAAATGCACAACGATAATGAGAGTATGATTTAAGATTTTCTCTTTATTTTTATGTTAATTTTTGAGGTTGGGATTTGTCCAACCCAGGAAAACTCTCACGAAGATGTACATGCTAATATGCATCATCATGTTATACGTGCATTTAGTTTCCCTTTCAATCACCCAATTAGGAATGATAATAAGCGTCTTATCATGCGGTTCGATTTTTTCCACACCCAACGGTGGAAGATATTCCCTTGTAACAAACAAAATAATGATGTTTTATGTTAACATCTAAAATATTTGAAATCATGTTTTTTAAAATATTTTCGAAAGAATCCTCTCTAATGTTGCATTGGAAACTTAGCTTAGGCTCTTACATGAGCCTAAGATCTCCTCTAACCTACATAAAACTTGAATTCAGATATTTTAAGTTATTTCTTGATTTTTAATCTCATGAAGACAAATGTGTATATACACATTATATACGTATATGTGCATATGATGATTTTCTTCATCATTTTCTTTTTATGTTTCCACATTTTATTTTACAAATTTTCATATACACATGAATATATATATATATATATATATATATATATATATATATATATATATATATATATATATATATATATATGTGTGTGTGTGTGTGTGTGTGTGTGTGTGTGTGTGTGTGTGTTCTATTTTCTCTCTCTAGAATATTTTATTTCTCTCTTCAAGTTAAATGTCTTCTTTTATAAATTTCTTATAATATATATATATATATATATATATATATATATATATATATATATATATATTTCTCTGTTTCTTTTCCTATAAATTTTTTTTTCTATTCGAATCAATATCATTTTTTTTATAAACTTTCATACATGTGTATGTGTGATAGTAAATACACACACACACACATATATAAAATCTTTCATTTAATGATCTTCAAAATCTCTTTCTCCTGCTCCATATTTCTCTTGTGATTAAGACTTTATCTTTTCTATTTTTTTAACATATTTCTCTTTGAAGATTTTTTTATTTACCAACTTCACCAAGACCAAAACTCAAGTAATAACTCAATATTAGATTCATGCTTGATGGTCTACAACCCCATTTCATTTTCAAAAACTTTTCTTTCTTCATAAAAGTATTTGTGACAATTATAAAAACAAAAATCCTAGATGTATGTTATGGTATGAATATTTTTAAATGAACTTTATGATATGAATGAATTATTCTCTTCTAATCATATAGGATCAATGCATTCATGCATTCACACTCACTTAATATCACTTATAATCATAAACACCATTCTAAAGAACTTAAGCAATATTTGATAGAGCTCTAACTAGGTAGTAACCGAATTAGAGCAAAATCTCAAACCTACTTAAAATCTTAAGAGAACATGACTTTAAAAGTGATTTTCAAAGTTTTTCAAATACTTATAAAGATTGCTCAAATCAAAATGTTTTACCCTCAAATGATTCTTCAAAACATTCTAAAAAAAATTGAAATATCATATCTTCAACATTTTCTCAAATACTACACCGCATATAAAATAAAAAAGATGTTCAAGTAAAAAAAAAATGCATTGAGAATAAACATAGCCCTTTGATTGATTACCCCCTGGTAAAGACACCAGGAACGATCGATCCTCGTATCGACGGGTGAGTCTCTTTCTCTATCATTTTCAAAACAAAAACTCATTTTTCTGGAGTACTCCAAAACCAAAAGAAATTTTGGAGATGCAAACAATAACCAATAGAATGGTCCTCATGCCTATGTTGTCATCTCTGGCAAAAAAAAAAAATCAATCCAACCATACAAGTGAGCATAATCTGCTTCACCTTCTTCTGTTTGTCTTGAATCATGCTAACATCCCTTGAGCCTTGCCCCAAACACTTTGTAAAGGTCACAAATTGCATGTGGTAGGCCTCTATCTTCTTCTTAAGGTTCCAAGTTTTTATTCATGTCAATCTAAACAACTCCTTCAAAATGTAATGGCCTATATTGGAAAAGAACTGGTTATCCATGGAATCCTTTTGGTGGCCAAGAGGCTCTGGTAATCCCGAGGACATCTGAGAACTAATCCAATAAAAGTCTTATTTCTTCCTAGGGAAACCAAAATGTAGATGCGTTCAGGTTCCAATGCCTCTGGTAGCTCATGAATGAGGTTGCCGTTGATTGTTCAGGATGTTGACAGTACAATAGTTTTGAGCCTATAGTCATTTGGATGGTAGAGGCACACGAATTGGAACTCATTGAATGAAGAAATAAACCACTCTAGGACTGGAAAATGAATTCCTAGATCTCTCCTAAGGCTGTTGTGGATGACATGACTTTTGTGATGGTATGTGACTCAGATCAGAGTCATTGTCAAGTAAAAGATTAACAAAAGCCACGATCGAGAGGAAACTAAATTGACTAGCAACTAGGCTCAATGAAAATGCTAGCTTCTCTGGGTCAATGCAAACAAATGATAATTTTGACTCTAAGGGTAGAGCAAGGTATAAAATTATGGATGTTTTATCTATTTTGAAGAGAGAAATTTCAAACCTCGTCTAGGTTTTTATTTTAATCAGAAATTTCACACACAAGTCACACCATATGCTCAAACAACACTTTCTGTTCAATTAGGCTTTAATATACATTGTTGGAAATAGTTTGAACCCCAAAATAAGGATAGAGTTCTATTTTTGGATCATTTGCAGCTCCAATCAAGATATGCCTATATACCTGGGACAAGCCTAGTGTATGTGTCATAGACTCCTTTAGGTAATAAGGTTGAGTAGCTTGATTCTCCTTAGGCCCTTATCTATATATCAGACTACCATCAAAGTGTTGGCAAGCGAGAGCTACAAACCTAGCTCGAGAGGTTGGTCTAGCCATTAGATCCCCCCCCCCCCCTCTCGTGCTACAAGTTGAGGAGTTCTCTATAATATAATCAATTATGCACAAATTGTTGGCTTTAATGCAATGGGGGTTACAAGAATAAAGGGAAAGCAAATATTATTTTCTTCTAACATCTAGATTAAGAGGGTTGTATTTGATCCTAGGTCTATGTGAACATGGTTTGGATCCATTCCAATACTGCCCTAATGCAATCAATAGAATAAGCATACTTAGATATTGAGGGTGGATAGTTGATAGGCCCTGAAACTCAAATGGCATTCAAGAACAGACAACTTAGAGGATGCAATCTAGTCAAACATATGGACAAGTCACAAAATTGTCACCATTTCTTTTACATGCAAATTTGCTAACTTTGCATATAGACTACAGATGAGGAAACAAACCTCTACTAACCTCCATCTTATATCATTGGGGGATCTAGAAAAGTGAGACTTGTTGGTACAAGGTCTAACAATTTTCTACTGCTTTTACTAGGGGTGATAAGACTAAAATCATATTAGTCTCTAAGTTCTTTAAGTGAATGAATGTCATCTAGATCCTAAATACACTAAAGCAGATGTGTATTGGATTTGAAAAAAAAAATTAAAATATATGTGGATCTTATAAACCCAAGGTTTCAAACAAAAAGGTCTTAAAAAGTAAATAGTTGCACTCTTTTGTTCACAGCAAACATGATCAAGCTGAGGTCTCTAGGAATCAAGGTTTTGGATGTGGCCCCTCCAGATCATGTTTATAATCCAAAATTCAATATCATATCCAATACGAAATGAGTTCAAATACAGATTTACTTTAAAACAATTCTCTAAGGTTTTAGATTTCATGAGATTCAATGACCCAACCTAGGTCTGATAACTGGGTTCAGATCCAAAAATTAAGCTCCACATATAGTACACAGATCCAAATTTGATATTAAGGATCAATATTCAACATCATAGTTTGAATAAAGATTCACTTATAGTACAATCTAGTAATGATATATGTACGACAATTTTAGGCTTTTGATATCATATAATCCAGATCCATAGTTAAGGACCAAATCTAAAATCCATATCCAAATTTTATATTTCATATCCATGTTCTGAAGTTCAAATGACACTATGGTTGAAATTGATCTAAAATAAAGTTCCATATCATAGATTTAGAGTTCAAATAGGTTCCCAGTATTGGGAGATCTAGATGCAAGTTTTACATTCAATATCCAAAATTAGGATTTTGGCCTACGTGACCCAGATATGAGATCTAATCCAAAATATTCTATTCTGACGTGAAAGATCTAAATCCAATCTTTTTTATGTTCATAGTAGTCTAGCCTAAAAAAGTTCACTAGGCTAGTCAACCTAGGTCCAGTCTAGGGTTTTCTAATTGTGGGATCTGACACCATCCTTGGTTTAGCCTTAGAATAAAGTTTAACGGGAGAATTGATCTAAGGTTTCATCTTGATCATGGCTGGACCTAAGATTTTCAAAGCCAGGGTTTTAGAGAAAGGAAGAGTTTGTTTTAAAAACCATTAAGGAAGTATGTGTTCTAAAGTGTGTTCGTATAGGAATTAGACCAAACTAGGGTTTTCATATGCCTAGACTACTGTTGAAGGCATAATATTAGTCTTGTTTGATAGAATTTATAGTCAAATTGTGTCGTGTGCAACATTCGTAAGACCATGATGGTAGATCAAACCATAGTGCATATGCGTGCCTAGATAAAATGAATAATAGTTGAGGGAAACTATTTGCAATGTGCAAAGCCAAAAAGAACATAATTTTAAAAACTAAGTACTGAAATGGAATAAACAAAAATGGAATAGGGAGGCATACCTGAGCTCCATGCCTATCCTAGAGACATTTAACTTAAGTCTATCTAATGGGCATGAAGCAAATTATCTAGGTGCATTAATTAATTGAAGCAAACTAGCCTAAAGCAAAGGCAAAAAATAACTTAAACATGTTGGAAAATAAGAAATTATCTATGGTACGCTACTAAGAAAATAAGAAAGAAAAGAAAGAAAGAAAAAGAAGAATAAGATTATGTGGACTTGGATGACCCTCACAAACTGAGTTTTAGCTAGCTTAGTTTATCACTATCATGACTTGAATTAAGCACCTGCCTTAGACCTACGACCTTAAGCTTTTAATTTCTCAAAGTCAAGAATTATAGCCACCTGAATAACGTCTACTCTCTTAAGGTGCCAACTTGAGCTTTCAATATATATATATATATATATATATATATATATATATATATATATATATATATATATATATATATATATATATATATATATATATATATATATATATATATATATATATTAGAGAGAGAGAGAGAGAGAGAGAGATCGAAACCATCCCTAAATTCAAAACCATAAGTTAATACTTGAAATTTAGGAAGATGTCAGATATGAAAGCATATTTCAACAATACTTCTGAAATTTCGAGCTTGATTCCTGATGAAATAAAGAAATAACAGAAAGATATTATTATTTGAAGAGTGTTGAAGGTGTCCAGAGGGTAAACTCATGTCTCTTGGAGTAAACTAGAAATTGAAGCATATATATGGCACACAAATTTAGGTACATGAGAAATATATATCAAATATGCACTTTATATATGGTGCCAAAATGAGTGTGTCCTGGTTCAATGAATGTGAACCATCCAAGAAAGGATCTAGAGAATGGATCTTGGATTTGACAAAAGATTTGCATAATGACTAGATCAAATGTCCAGACCTAGACAAAATATAGATCATGGTTTCAAAATTCAAGATCTAAAAAGTATAGAATCGAGCTTTCTAGATCTAGCATGATAAACTTAGGTATATTAATCTTATAGACTAAGTTTTAGAGCAAAATGGTATCTAGGAAGTGAAAGGATAACTTTTCCCCTATTGAACGGTCCTGCGTGAGGGCCAAAAATAGAAAGTTTGTTCACATATGATTTAGGTGATATGAACTTAGGAACATATGGTCAAGTTCAATATGAACACATTTGCATAAAAAAATCACATTTATATTCCAAGGGTTTGAGTTCAAATCTGTTCATGAGGAAGTGAAATTGAACTCTAGTTAGAACTAGTTCAGACATGCTTTCTAATCGAAATGAGCTAGATCTAGAATGAATGAACTGATGTGCTTCCAAAGGAAAGTGGAGTTGATCATGCTAGATCCATTTTATGAGTTCGAACTGAGCTCACTCTAGTTTGGTAGAGTTCACTTTCAGTTCACAGTAGGGATTTGTACTGGAAGTCGATTGGAATTGAACTAATAGAATTGGACTGATTCTAATTGATTTGAACTGAATCTGAACTTAACAGAAGGTAGATCTCATAGTAATTCCTAGCTCAACATGATCTAGTTGGGATGGGATGTAGTTCAGTTCGATCTTAGGCAGGAGGGAGAGTGACAAGATGGATGCATGCACTAAGCTAGAACAGGTGTTTTGACGTCCACAGTTTAAGATGATCTATATCCAAGATGGGTTCACTAAGAAGTACCAGTTTTGAGCGAATTTATGGGCTCTAGAGATCAAAGTTCTAAATTTGGCAGGTGATCAAGTTTGGTGAGCTAAGTTGAGCTAACTTGAGTTGAAACAAGCTAGCGTAAACTGGAGGAATGAGCTAACCTTAATTGCTTGTAGGGGTTCATGGAGCTGAGGTCTCTCCTGATTAGTCATGCATTGGATAATTATCATGGTTCTAGAAGATTTCAAATGTTTGAGGACAAAAGGATCTTTTTACAGTGACTAAATTCTAAGGCTCTGGTCCTAGGTGTTTGGCACCCATGCGGGGCAGGTTCAGTTAGTCTGACGTGAAAAACCACGTGTTTTCAAGGTCCATTTGAAAACCATGACATACATTGTCCCAATGAGGGGTAAAATGAGAATTTGGAAAAGTGGGAAATTTTGGGGTGTTAGGACATGGCTATTAAGTTCTAGGGAGCCTCACATTACTAGCAATTTCCTATATCAACTTCAAAGGGATTCCGACCTCCTTGAAGGAGATACTCTGAGCAAAACAGCCTCACAAGGGTGTATCAACTCCAACCAAAGATTTCCAAAAGTATCATACGGGGACAAACCTTTGTGTCTTTACTTGAGCCAAGTTTGTAGTCTTTGGGTTGAGCTCACGCAATATTATCGTGCAACTTCGGATCCGGAAATACATGAGTGTGGAGAAGAAGCCAATGCCTTAAACGTTCTTGCAAGACTGCCACGGTGGAAAGTCTATGAAGCCAAATCCTCATGATGACACCACTGCCAAGCCAGAGGGAGCACTTGCATCGCAAGGTCATGAACGCCTCTCAAAGGGGTGAATCTGGTCAAGAAGAGAAAATGGCATATCAAGCGAAGATCACATCAATCTCAAATTTCATCCATGAACAACAAAAATTATGGAGGAAACAATAATAAAAAGGCTCTAATAGACCCAAGTGCACACGTTGCAAAAAATTGGGTCATACTTGAGAAAAAATGTTGAGATTTAGCTGGATGACCCTCCAAGGAAAAGTCAACTAGTACAAAGCAATCAGGTGTTGTGAACTTTGTGAAGAAAAAGGACTTTGAGAAATTCTTTCAGCAGTTCTCAAAGACTAACTCTGTGTCCTCCAGCCAATGAAGAATCAAAGTGAAGGCGAGCATCATGCGTTTCCATATTTTCATAAAAATCCTGTTGGGATAATTAACTTAAGAGCCTCCTAACGTATGACTTACAACTCAAAATTATTGATTGATATTGAAAAAACCCAAAAGGAACCTGTTTACATTGCTGATGTATCCAAAATAGATGTAAAGGGTGTTGGAAAAATTCCTTTATGGGAGACAAAAAAAATGTCCAACATGCTATGTATTCTCAAGTTGTCCACAAAATGAATATCCATAAGCAACTTTATAGTTACTTTTGATAGTTTGTCTGTTTTTTCCGTAAGTGATTTTTAGGGACCTAGCTACAAAGAGGGAGATTTGTAGAAGTCGTGAACAGGATAGATTGTACATCATTGATCAAAGTGACTCAAGTTTCTTATGCACAATAAAGAGAATAAGAAACGTTCGAGGTATTGGATGTGGCACTTAGGTCCCGGTCATGTGCCCAGCTGAACCCTAAAGATACTCATCCCTGACATAATGACTAAAGATCATGCATATGATGCCTATGAACTTTCCAAATCCACTACGATGCTGTTTCAAAATAGTGGTCACAAGTCAACCGATTTTTTGATTTAGTCCATTCCCATGTCTAGGTCCCAGCTCCGTAAGTTTCATATTTAGGGTATAGATATTATGTGTCATTCAATGTGGATGATGCTTGTGTTACCTTGGTTTGTTTCATTAAAAATAAAAGTGAAGTTTCAACAAATTTTGAAGAATTTTATCACATGATTTTACATACTATGGGCCAAAAATTAAAAAAATCTGATTTGACAATGGAGGTGAATATATTGATAATATTTTTCAAAGCTTTATGAAAAAAAAGGAATCAAGCATCACCAGACTTGTGCCGGCACATCACAGCAAGTACAAGCTTTATGGAGGGAGCAAGAATTGTCCTCACACAAAGATGAAACTCATGAGTGCAACCCCATCTTATTGCTTATAGGGGCTCATGAAGAAAGCATTATTAATCGAATTGAAGGACAACATTCAATTGACACTCAAGATCAGAATGACAGGGGTACCAAATCCTAGATTCCTGACCAGCCAAATGAAAAAGCCTAAACCAAGGAAACCTGTTGAACTAAACTCACAGAAGGTCCTCTCGTCCCACTAGAATCCCATCTACGCTAAGTTAATTCTGCTCCTACGTTTCAACACAAACACTTGTACTCTGTAGGCCAAAAACTTACCTTTGAAGATCTGTCTGAATCCTACTAGTCCTACGTTTTAAACATTACAAACACCAAGAGCCAAAAATCTTTGGTGAGCCAATTAGAGACAAAAACTGGAGGAAAGTAATGAGTGATGAACTCTCGACTCTTAAAAAAAATCACATTTGGAACCTCATATTGCTGCCCAAAGGGGAAAAAACAGTTGGTTGTAAGTGGGTCTACCACATAAATATAACAATAATTGATTGATCAAGTGATTCCAAAGCTTGTTGCAAAGGGATTCACAAAAACTTGAGGAATTGATTATAATGAAATGTTTGCTCTTATGCCAAATGAATTATGTTAGAGCCTTGTTATTTGTATCGTCAAACAAGAAATGAGGAGTTATGCAGCTTGATGTCAAGAACGTTTTCCTACATGGAGAACTCGATGAGAAAATTCATATGGAAGTGTGAAAATGGCTATGTTTGCAGATCAAGAAAAGTATTGTACAGCCTAAAGAAATCCCCATGTGTGTGGTTCTCTCATCTCAGTGAAGCCATTACAAAAATTTCCAAGGAAGCTCGTCAGATTATACATTGCTTGTGCTCAAGTGGGACTCTAAAGTCACCATCTTGCTAATCTATGTTGATGACATTAGCATGATTAGAGATGATAGAGACAACATGGATCGCGTAAAACAATATCTCCATAATATGTTTGAGACAAAGGATTTAGGAACACTAAGATATTTTCTAGGCATAGAGGTAGTTTGATCAGATAAACGAGTCTTCCTACGCCAAAGAAAGTATATTCTTGAACTTTTGAAGGAGTCAACTATTTGGGTGCTAAAGCTATCGACACTCCAATGAAACAAAATTTCAATTTAAGGCAAGAAGAAGGTGAACCTATTGAAAACATTCAAAGCTACCAAAATTCGATTGGAAAGCTGATTTACTTAGTTATTACTAAACCCGACATCACATATGCAGTCAATGTCATATTCAATTTATGCACAAGCCCAAGACTGTTCATGTTGAAGCTGCCATGGAATTTTGCAATGTCCTATAGGAACTCTTAGAAAGAGAATTTTAATGAAGTGAGATGAAGAAATTGATATTCTAAGATATATAGACATAGATTGGGCTGGTGAACCAAATGATAGAATATCCACATCAAGTTACGATGTCTTTGTTACAAGTCATCTTAGTCACATGTCGAAGCAAAAAACAGTTATTGGTGGCTTGGTCATGTGCTGAAGCTGAGTATAGAGCTATGACTGCTTGCACTTATAAGCTTGCATGGATAAAGAATCTCTTAAAAGACATGGACATTAATAATAAGAAGCCCATGAAGATGTTATGCGACAATATGATGGCTATTCATATTGGTGCATATTTTTTGTTCCATAAGAGAATAAAACGTATAAAAGTTGACCGTCATCTTGTGAGAGAAAAAAAAAATCAAGATCCAACTATTGAAACATTCCATGTGAAAAGTTAAGAAAAGTTGGTATATGTTGATAGATCGTATGTTTCGGGTCCGGATCCATACCCGACCCTGTCTTGTAGCCCGTGTTGGGCACTACTTAAGTCATGTAACCCTAATCCTTATGAGGGAATGAGAATCTAAGGAGAGAGAGAGTCTGGTGGCTAGTGGGCACCAACTCCTCCTCATTCGTGGTTTTTTCTCCATCGAGTTGAGGGTTTTCCATGTTACATCGTGATCATTGTTTCTCTTTCTCTTCTTGTTCGTGTTTCTACATGGTATCAGAGCCAAGTTCTGCGATCTATTGGTGTTTTTCGTCGTGATCTCACCGTTCGTGTTTTCCGTGTTGCCTCGAGATCCATGCCACCTCAGGATCCGCATTGCCTCAAGATCCGTGCTGCCTAGGGATCCACACTGCTGCCTAGGGTTCCACACCGTCACCTTGGGATCTGCATTACCTCGGGATCCATGCCACCACCGGTGTCCCTTGTGCCGTTGACTTGCTTCCCAGAGAAGAAGGAAGATATGTGTGCTTAGGCGCTTCCTAAGCTTGCCTCCCCCTATTCGCGTCACTTCCTAGGGGTCTTTTGCAAATCCGGTGAAGTGCATCCGCCTCTAATCTGCAATATCTTGCTCGGTTGATCGTTGATTTCATCTTCTTGTTTTTCTTTGGCGCCCATCGTGCGAGAAGAGGTGGATGGTCCGTGTCTTGATAGAGGACGTAAAGGAGGGGAGGAGAGTAACTTGAGGATTGCCTCAACGTCCGCCGGCGCTCTGGCGATCGCATCCCCCTTTCATTACAAAAGACCGGGGTTAAATTGGTCTTACGGGTGAAGGTTTTCCTCATCTCGAAGTTGATTTCCTGTTCACTTCTATACCTTGATACTTGTTGGTTTTGTCTCTTGAATCTTGATTCCAGCAAGGAGAACGTGTGGCGCAACCTCTACCTGTGGGAGATTGCAGCCCGAGAGAGAGAAGGAACCGCTTCCGTCGAGCGACATCGACGATCGTTTCCCCCAATCGACATTATGTTCACTCTTGGGGTTGATTGGGAATTCGGTGAAGATATTACCTCTCTCTCTTTATTGTTCCTTTCTAGGTAGAACTTGATTTTTCTCTCGTTCTTGTGATTCTATCCAAGGATATTTGTGCCCGTTGGTGCTCTCCGTTGTCATCGGTGCCTCTCTGGTTGTATCGCTGCTCGTGCCTTCTATTGGACTATTTGTGATTATGGCAGCTTCTTCATCTATAGACGTGATGACGGATGGCCGTATGGGAGAGTGGATCATTGACAGTGGCGCTACTCACCACATGACCGGCGATCCCAAGGTCTTTCATGGGTATAAGCTTTCATCAGGAAAGGATCGTGTTTCCCTTGCCGATGGTTCATCTATCTCTGTAGCTGGAAAAGGGAGTCTCCCGCTTTTGAACAAGTTCTTAGTCCACAATGCTCTACATGTTCCTCATATTCCCTTGAATCTCTTGTCGGTTAGCAAGATCACGAATGAGTTAAATTGTGAACTTATATTTTCCGCTGATCGCTGTGTTATGCAGGACTTGGTGACAGGGAAGAGAATTGGGATTGGTCTAGCTTCTGACGGACTCTATCGTTTACCTATGCGTGCTGCTCAGGCTCTCATGACGGCAGTCAACCAAGCCACGAAGAATAGAGAGGACGCCCTTCAGTTGCTTCTACGTTGGCATGAGCGTCTTGGACACTTGCCTTTTGCCTTCCTTAGACAGTTGTTTCTGATATATGTTCGAGGTTAGATATGACTATGGTGTCTTGTGATGTCTGTCACCTGGCCAAACATGTTAGGGCTTCATACCCTTTGTCTAACCATCGGTCTAATGAGGTATTTGCCATGATTCATTCTGATGTATGGGGGCCTGCAGGGATTCCTTCCAGTCATGATTTTCAATACTTTATCACCTTTATAGATGATTGTTCTCGTAACACTATTGTCTACTTGCTGAAAGACCGTAGTGAAGTTCCTACTGTCATAGAGACTTTCATTGCTTATGTGGAAACTCAATATGGAGCATCTGTTAAGACATTTCGATCTGACAATGCTCGAGAGTATATGTGTCAGTCTGTTGATAGCTTCTTTCGANTTAGGGTATTCTCCCACTCAAAAAGGGTACAAGTGTCGAGACCCTTCCACTGGTCGGGCCTATGTTACCAAAGATGTCACTTTCCTTGAACATGTTTCCTATTTTGGTGAGAATCCTCTTCAGGGGGAGTACTCTATGTCACAGGAAGAGTATTCTCAAAGTCAAGAAATTCAGTTTACAGATTTTTTGGACTACAGGCGTGACTCTGTTGGACCATCTAGTGAGGTGCATGAACAGGAGAAAAATGGTTCATCTAGTGAGGTACATGAACAGGAGAAAAATGGAGAGTGTTCCACTGAGGCAGAAGAGAAATGCAATCGCCTATTTGGGCAAGTTTACTCTAGGCGAAAAGTTTGTACAGATGAGATGACAGGTGATGAGAGTTCTACTCCCAATCAAATTAGTCCTTCCCTGGATGACCCAAGTCGTGCGCAGAAGCAACCTGTTGAAGAAGAGATTCAGACTGTTGCTGCTAGTTAAGAGCTTCCCATCGCCCTGCGAAAGGGTGTCAGGTCATGTACTCAACATCCTATTGGTAACTTTGTTTCATATTCTAGACTGAGCAAGGACTACAAATGCTTTGTATCTACTCTTTCTTTGGCTATGATGCCCAGGACTGTTGCTGAAGCTCAAAGTGACTCCAAGTGGGTTGATGCAATGAAAGAAGAAATGGATGCCCTGAGAAGAAATATGACATGGGAAGTGGTGAAGATTCCTGAAGCCGCTCACTTAGTTGGATCCAAATGGGTGTATACCATCAAGTACAAACCAGATGGAAGTGTTGAAAGATATAAAGCTCGGCTTGTGGCCAAGGGATTTAGCCAGAAATATGGAATTGATTACTTGGAAACCTTTGCTCCCGTTGCAAAAATGAAGACAGTGAGAGTGGTTATATCTCTAGCTGTGATGAAGGAGTGGAAGATGTATCAACTAGATGTTAAGAATGCATTCCTCAATGGTGACCTCGAAGAAGAAGTATATATGCATATGCCTCCAGGATATGAAGAACCAGAAAAATATTGTAAGCTAAAAAAGGCCTTATATGGCCTTAAGCAATCGCCCAGAGCGTGGTTCGAACGATTGAGAAGAGTGATGATACGTCATGGATACAAACAAGGAAATGGAGATCACACTCTGTTTGTGAAGAAGAAGGAGAGTAGGGTTACTCTCCTGCTGGTCTACGTGGATGACATGATTGTCACAGGAGATGATGAGGAGNGATCTTACCTTACATGAAGTCTGAAGACCAAACTGCTGATGTTCTAACAAAAGCTCTTCCTTCAGCTTCATTTGAGAGGAATGTATTCAAGTTGGGCATGTTTGATATGTATGCCCAACTTGAGGGGGAGTGTTGATAGATCGTATGTTTTGGGTCCGGATCCATACCCGACCCGTCTTGTAGCCCGTGTTGGGCACTAATTAAGTCATGTAACCCTAATCCTTATGAGAGAATGAGAATCTAAGGAAAGAGAGAGTCTGGCGGCTAGTGGGCACCAACTCCTCCTCATTCATGGTTTTTTCTCCCTCGAGTTGAGGGTTTTCCACGTTACATCGTGATCATTGTTTCTCTTCCTCTTCTTGTTCGTGTTTCTACAGTATACAAAAGCTTTTAGTAAAGAAAGATACAGGTTCATAACAGACAATTTGAGATAGATTGATATCAAGACACCAACCTGAGGGGAGGATTGTTACGATATTTGAGAAGGAGATTCAAATTTTTTACTCATGTATTCACCAAGACTTGGGGGATTTGATCGATGTGCATGTTGATAAGCATCTAAGTGGTCATTTTATGGAAACTAGTTAAACGTCTATTAGAGAGTATCCCCACACCAGCTTGCACAATAAATTATCAATCTGTTGGATACTATTTCCTTTTTCTCCCTTTCATTGCAAACTTTAAAATGAAACTCAAGTATTATTGACAGTGTGTGAATGAAAACAAGCTCTCCTTCTCCGTGGATGTAGTCAAGCCGAACCACATAATTCCCTTTGTCGTGTCCTGTACTTTATTCTGTTTTTTTTTTTAAACAAGGTTCACACTTCCTATGATGGTGTGGAGCGATGCCTTCAAATACTAGAGAATTTCCTTTAAACAGATCCCAGAAGAAGATTAAAGACTAACCAGGAAAAGGAGCCAATTACCCATACTCGAACTTGATAACCTCTAAGATAGAAAAGAATAAATACAAGAAAATTTTCTATTCGTTGATATTGACAAAAGACATGTTTTAAATATATCGATAATCAGAATGATCTGCATCAGATGTCCTACATGAAGTGCTTCGTCCATCTACAGAGGGTCTTGTATTCATGCTACCACGTTGGACCAACCGAAGAAGTGCCTGCACAACCTCAGACATTGGAGGCCGGAACTCTGGCTCTGGCTGCAGCGTCAAGCATAAAGGTTCAGTTAATAATAACCTTCAAGTTTGACTAGCACAAACTTAGTATAAAGCAACAGTATAAATATAGCATGAAAATTTGGAAGAATATATCATTTGGCTTGAAATAGCTTCTACCTGAACACAAAGAGCAATGACATCAGCAAATTGCGAGAGGGCTTTGGCAGGGTAGAGTCCCCGCAGTGCAGGATCCACCATCTTTGCTAAGGCATCAATGTCATGGAGCTGAGGTGCGGCCCATCTGGCTAATGACTGTTCTAATCTTGATTTTGAGCTGCAAAGAATGCTGTTAGGTATGATTCCAGAAAACTGGAACAGAATTGATGGAAAATGCAGGCAGTTACCTGTCAAATGGCTTCCGACCTGTCACAAGTTCCAGCATTACAACTCCAAAACTGTAGACATCACTCTTCACTGTATATGCTGATGGTGTAGTGCACTCAGGTGGAATGTATCCAACTCCCAGATTTTTATTCAAATCCTACAAAAGGACAAATTGGAGACCTGAAGTTGTTTTGACTTAGTGAGTTAAAATTGCTTGATGGACAATTTATCAAGGGTCCTTACCTGGTAAAATGCAGCAAAACCACAATCAGAAAGATGAGGATTGAGTTCAGCATCCAGTAAAATGTTGGCAGACTTGATGTCTTTGTGGATAACCGATGGGGAACATACTTCATGTAGGTATCTGAGATTGATCAAGTAACAAATTTTGAGACAGGAAAAAATGCATGAGTGTAAATCTTAAATACAAACTAAACGATAACTATCACTTTTACTTTGACACTGATAAAAAATATTATGACAAAATGGCTGAAGCATGGAGTGTAGTAGATTTATGGTGAAAAATCAAACCAAATTACATTTGATCACCACAATCATAACAGTATATTGTGATAATCAATCAAAAAGTAACCAATATTCACAATGATGCAACTGCAGATCTTTGAGGATAGTAATGCAGGAAAGCCATTATCAAACTTATAAAATGAGTCATGATAGAAACTAGTGATTTTCCTTAATTTTACTTGTAATATATATTTTCTAGCAACTCAGTGTTGATGGTGATGGACTTACTCTATGGCTCGGGCTGTTCCAAGAGCAATCTTAACTCGAGTATTCCAAGTAAGCGGCTTGCTAAAGTCATCCGACAAATGCAAGAAATCATGAAGTGATCCATTTTGCAGAAACTCATACACTAATAGGTTTTGACCACGCTCTGAACAATAACCAACAAGTTCCGTGATGTTTGGATGATGTAACCGAGATATTTCAGACACTGTCTCCATGAATGCTCCTGAGTTTTCACCTTCAAATGGTCCAATCATTATCTTCTTGACTGCCAGAACCTGCAATTTTTCCTGTACTTCAGATATGTGGTAAAATCAGAAGAAGTTAATAATATGAAAAGGGCATTTCTCTTCAACTTGTTTATTGTTCACATAAGGACTTCTTCAGCAGAAGCCGTAAGTGGTCAATAGGAATGTATTTGGCTAATTTGCAGATATACAAATTGAAGAGCATACAATATGTGTGAGTGCATGTGTAAATATCTGATCAAGTGACTGGTGGTGAAGGAAAATTTACATATATTAATTACAAAATTGATTTTATAAATAACTCAAGTTATGAATTGTATCACAATGTGTAACAAGGATCAAGAGTATAAAAATAAATAGCCTGCACTGTGTCAAAATTTTATGGTCTAAAAGGTCATGATTTTGTCTAAAAGAGCATGTATGCACATAGACATCAAATTGACTGAGAGTTAGCTTATATATATATATATATATATATATATATATATATATATATATATATATATATATATATATATATATATAAACCAACTTTGTCCTTAACCTGCTCTTTTTCGCTTTTCCTTTCTGCAACTGTCCTCCCACCCTAGTCTGGAGGCAAATTAGTTATTCGAAAGTGGATCTTACCTTCCCATCAACGTATTTTGCCTTGAAAACTTGTCCAAGGGCTCCCTCACCAACAAAGTGTTCCCTGCTGAAGCCTCCTGCAGCCATCTGAAGTTCTGCTAGAGGGTAATTTGTTGCTATTACAGGGCCTCCACTTCTTCTGGAACTGCTTTTGGAATCACTATTGCTAAATGATGTGCGCTGTTCTGATGGTGGAGGTTGAAGTCCTATGGATAAAGATGTTTGCAATGCCTTCATGTTTATCGGGACAGAAGTCTCAATTGGTTTGAAGCCTGGATACAAGTGCATGCAGCATCAGGTTGACAAATCTATATGGACATGCTTCAAAGCTAACATAATCCCTATTCCAAGTGTTAGAATAGCATGCTGAATAGCAGTTAGAAAGCACAGCTACGCATCACAGGAGAAGAAGTTCATCTATCAAACATGAGTTTGAGTAGTCAAAATACCATGAACTGGGTCATTCTCCATACGCAGGCAACTAAATTCATATTTTAGAAGTCTGTGTCCACCTTCATGATAGTTAGGAACTATGTATCAGTCGAATCAATTCAAGAAGTCTGGGTCTACGGGTCTACCTTCATGAAGATTGACCATCACGATGAGAAAGATCATGCACACTAATGGACTAACAGGAAAAAAAAAAGGTTGGAAAAATCACTCTTCATTTATCTTCAATGAGAAATTTCAAGATAGTGATATAGAAGTGCACAAGAAGACAACTGTTACTTTCAGAGTCGGTATATGACTGGAAGCTGACGTGAGGACATGCTAAGTTCCAAGGAACTGGAATCCCTTACATAAACATTGTCCTACTCCTATAAACTTGAAAATGGATTTTTCATATCTAGCTTACAAGGACAAAATGGTAGGCAGGCATGTTAAATAATAGGGATTTGGAAATTCCTTTTGATGTTCAAAAGTCAAAATCAGATCTAGTGTAACATACAAGGGTAAATCTTATTTGTTAATGTCAGATATGGTGTAACAAATACCTACCTTTGATCTCCTGAGAAAAAAAAGGACTGTCATTTCTGCTACTCATTTTCTCTTCATCCAGATAACGGGGTGATGATCTAGATGAAACTATGGCTGCAGCAATTCCAATAAGTGCAAATGCTCCTATTGCCAATCCAATGATAATTACTGCATCGCGGATCTTTTCTGAGCCCATTCCACTTTTGGAGTGGCTGTTGGATTTATTTCTCTGATGTGGTGAAGGAGGGGCAGGACCAGATGACCATGAATTTCCACCAGTCCTATCAAAAATAACATGCAATGGGAAAGACCATAAGACCTTCTTCATGCTTCAACAACTTTTTCATTCAGGGACCAGAGAGACATACTTGATATTGTTTATGTTCTTCAGTTCACTTGGGATCCATCCACTAAAATGGTTGTTTTCAATGTTCCTAGGAGTCAATGGAAACAGAAAAAAATCATATTCAACATAAAAAACTAGTCCAGTACGAAATAATGGATGAATCTTGTACACATAATACAGATTTATGTATGCACAGGCACCCACAGATGAAATAAACTTTTACAGTGACAACGTATAGTGGATAACAACAAGTAAGCACATATTTCCACAATTTCCATTTCTATCAAATTTAAAATATTTTAATGATTATCTATGAACCACTGCTAGACAATTGTGCTGTGCTTCTCAACAACGAATAATTGTGTGATAATTACCAAACATACACATCTAACTCTTTCTTCTTTTTTCAATAAATGGTGAGTTGTTGACATTCCTTTTATGGCATATGTAGAATGAGGAGTTCACTCCATGGTAAAAAACCAAGAAAGCATTTAGACTTATGTGCATATTCCAGAAAGATAAAAGATTGAAGCAAGCATAATAAGTCAAGAGCACAACCAAGCTAATTCCTACTATTACAAACTAAACATATCATACAGTTATTATTTCATAACTTCATATGAATGCATCGTACTTGCTAAACGAAAAGCATTAGGTTCTATTTCATACTCACAAGTTGTCAAGTGGAAGACTTGCAAGAACATTGATTGAACCAGTCAATTGGTTATTCTGCAAATATCTACAGCAAGGCAGAGGGAAATATTAATTGATACAACTGAATTAAGCTCAATAACAACATGTATTGATTCTGAATTCCCATACAGAGTGGTAAGTCTTGAGAGGGAAGCAAAACTTTGAGGTAGATCACCAGATAGACCATTAAATGAGAGGTCACTGCACAGAATTTCCAAGAAGAAGGCAGTCAAATAAAGGGCTCCTCAGTTCTGTATGCTACATATGCAAGCAGTTATACATTCAAAGTACAACAAGAAGGATAGAAATTCTTGATATTACAAAGGAACATAGGAGAAAGCACAATATTCACATCTTATATGGTAAAGTAAAATAGTTTAACTTGCCCAACTTCTACACATTAGTCTACTATTTAGCTTTTTAGGGTCAAGTCATCTAATGCTCATAGAAACTTGAAATGGAAAGGCTACACCATTGAATAGAATCAGTATTATGAGAAAACCTTTAAAAGAAAAAATCTGCAAAGTATTTTTGAGCATCACTTAGTTTAGTCACTAGCCACCTACTTCACAATCAAGCTTCATTTCCAGCAATAATTTATGAAGGTGTAAAAAGATCATACAGCAATACCAGAGAGAGCAGATCCATGATTTTAGTTTGCAATGCCTGAAAGTGTCCTATGTCTTCTATGTTGTAAAGAACTTGTAAAGGCAACAGCAAAATCCTTCTGTTTTTAACCATAACTAGTTCTGCCTAAAATTCAAGATATTTTCTCCAACAAGATGTTCATTTTCGCAATACTCTCAGAAGTTTCATCTTTGAAAAGCTACATGAAAGGAAAAAGAAACTATGTACTACATGAAAGGAAAAAGAAACTATGTAACACATCTTACAGAAAAGTAAGTTGCTGAAGTTGACCAAACATGTCGCTTAACTGCACATTGAGTTGATTATGAGCAAGATTTCTGCAAACATAAAAGGTTCAACATATAAAATTGCAGCCGAAAACATAATCCACAGGAAGACAGATCAAGCATTTCTACTTACAGGTACTCGAGATCACTCATTTGAGAGATAGAATAAGGTATACTGCCAGAGAAGGAGTTGCTGGCAAGATTTCTGCAACAAAGCAACAAAACAGTACCAAACAGTGCATGATTGAGTTTCTAACAGAAAACAAAGATATAGAACCACAGTCAACTTTAAGGTCTTCTGTAATAAATTTTCTCTTATTTTTCTTTTTGATTCACAAATCAGTAAAAGCATTTGGCAAACATTTTTAGCTCTGCATCTTAGCACTGCATCAACGTTTGACACACAGAATTAAAAAATTTTCGTACTCAGAAAAAATTTTGAAGAATGCAGTGAGAAAGTGAACTCTAAACAACTTGTCCAACTAACCATCATTGCTTTCTGAAGGGAAAAAAAAGGACTTAAAAGTAACTTGATGCTTCATGCTTGCATGTTCAAGCATTTAAACTACTATGGACAACAGAAAGTAATGAAGCAACTTACATGTGTGCTGCATTTGGTGGAAGTTGGTATGGTATGCTTCCTTGAAGATTGTTGTTGCTCAGATCACTGTATTATGACAAAGAAGTTACTTAGTTGTTCTTCATGACAAAAGAAAGAAATGGAAAAGAAAAAAGTTTTCTCAATAGCTAATGTGCCTCACAAGTAGGTTACAGAAGTCAGACTCGATAATTGATATCCCATCGTCCCAGTCAATCCAAGACCTGACAATTTTCTATCAAAACAATCCCAAGTTAGTCGTAGCAATGAGCCCTCTTGTATAACGACACAATTTTCTATAAATTACAGATTAACAGGTCCAAGGAAAATGCTATACATTTCAGTGACAGAAGAACCAGAGCATTTGATTCCTTTCCAGGAATCTGCACAGGGATCGCCGCCAGCTGAACTCCATCCAGTCAATTGAGGAGCAGAGTTTAAGCTGCTATACATCACCTTGAGGGCAGAAACTGAAAAATAACAATGCAGGGGAGATGAATAAATGTTGTTCACAGAAAGTGTAATTTAGAGGTAAAGCTTCGGAATATTTGAACCTCTAGTTAGAGTTTCACATGCCGCATGAAAATCAGGACGGTAAAAAAATGGTGTCGCTTCATCATCAAATTGTTTTGAATAATAATCATACTCATGCAACCAACAATAATAAAAAAACCAGAACATGCTATGGTGAATATATATCTCCCTAGCCTGCAAGTCCACAACATCTCGAAAAAAAGTTTCAGTCTCCCCTACGTACAATCGCAATCTCAACCAATTTTAACCATTCAAACTTTCTAGCTAAATGACGCTTTCCCATCTTGAGACAATACAGAAGGAAAAAATTACAAAACCAACAAAAAGAAAATTAAATAAAAAGAACTTAAAAATCACACAGTACCATCATCGGCGTCTGTCTTTCCGATCACAGGGTTGAAAAGGAAGAACAAGATTCCTAACACCAATGCGCATTGCTTAGAATCGCCAACAGCCAGAGTGCCGGATTTACCGGCCATTCTAGACTTCCTCCAAGTTACACCGGCATGGAGGGTGGCCAGAAGCCAAAAGGATGTGGAGAAGAGCATACAGCCATGAACTCAAGAGACCCCAAGGGGAAGATGCAGGTGGTCACAAGGACGACCGATCCCCATAGATGGTCACCCTCTAAAACAAGCAAATGGCGCTAAATTTAGGGAGGGAGCTCCCCCAGCTAGCGTTGGTTGGAGAACCTCTTGTTTCGCGCCTTTCCCCCATGAAGCCGTTGCCGCTGGTGCAGGTGGAGCTGTCAACGGGTTGGATGCACGGCAGGCTCGAAATCCAATCACGGACTCGAAATCGATGATTTAAAATGGAGATCTGGGGCGTGAGAATCAAGCCTCCAAGGACCGAATCCAGCTTCGAACTGGGTTTTGAAAATCTTCAGCGCCTAGCAATGAGTATACGTTATATGCACACGTTTCTAAGTTGCGAAGGCTTGAATTTGTATAAAAAAATATCATTTGAATTCAATTCAAACATGAACGAAGGCTGTTTGAGAAAAATGCTCAAAAACATACTTGATCTGATAAAACTGCAGAAAAAGGTAAAGGAAAATCATGAGCAAACTATATTTGAACTAGATTTAGGTTTGTTGTAATATCTTAAGTTGGAGATGGTTTAGCATTGCATAGATAGTGTTCCATGGAGGAGATATATAAAAATGCAATGCTACAGCCATACTATGGTTGCCTTGTTTCGTAATCTTTTGGGTACGAGAGATGAATTGTCGAGAGGGCAATTTTAGAATTCACCATTTGCTAGGCTTAGTATCCACCACCCTGGACAATGAACCCGATTTGGAGAAAGGACTGATATTGAACCACATATTCAGGTTGAATGGTTCGGTTGCACCCCTATGTTGATGATATTGGTTAATTTTCTTGAAATAACCGTTTGACGCTTCTCTAGAATATCAAACTAGACTAGGTACCGGCTTCCAATGCAAACCTGCCGAAGAAGAGCCTTGGTGCGACCCGAATCGCTTGCCTTGACTACGACTCACAAGAATGAAGTACAAAAGTAGCTCATGCAATCTCCGAAGCAAAAATGGCACACATATACCCACTATCCAATCATGATGTCACGGTACAATGCAAACCGGCCTTGGCCTATATATATGTAGATGCAAATGTGGAGATAGGTGCAGTGACGTGGAAAATTAAGCAGAATTGGGGATGAGAAGGAGAAAGAGTGTCAAATTTGATGCCGTCGGATGGGCTAGCCAAGGGGGTCAGTTAGGCGCGTAGCCAAGGCTTGCTCTAGCTTATAAACAGATCACAGGTGTACCCCGTTGACAATTCTATAGCCAGCCTAGAAGAAGGACCATGGAACTGAGGCACATCCACGTTGAGGAGCCAAAGAGGAGTCATGTCTCATGGTCATGGGAAGGAGAGTATGTAGTGAACTGCATAGGCCTATGGCCGATTGAGTGCAAGGCCAGGCTAAGATAGTTGAGGGCTGCATGTGGCTGCGGTTGTCATAGGCTATGGCCAAGGGTAGGCAAATAAGGTCCCACAGGGCAGATGGGACAAAACATGCAAGAACATGTCCCAGCAATTAATTTCCCAGATAGAGGGCAACAGACCTGCATAATTGAAAATCACTACTAAGTGATGTGAACATCAGTAAGGGCCAGCCGATCATCAGCCTGCATATTATAGTAACAACAACCAGATGAGCCTCAGGATGAGGTAACTCAGTAGTAGACACCACCGAGAGTGGCCCAGCACAACCCTTAGCCAATGCCGCAACTAGCCTACATGGCTCAGCCATGCCCGACAGCCCTCAGCCAGCACTATAGCAGCTAGAGGAGGAGCTTGGGCCAAACCACCAAGCTCGAGCTCACTTGAACTCAGCCTAGTCTACATGTAACTGTTATCACCCCAAATTTTTCAAAAAACGGAGTTATTAAAATTTTGGGTCTATTATTTTTAAAATAAATTTTAAATCCAAGTTTAGATCCAAATCTAGCATTTCAAACTCAAAATCCAATTATCAAATCCGAATTAGATCCAAAATCAAAGTTTAGATCCAAATTGGGAATTCTAAAGCTCTACCCTCTTGAATTCTAATTTTGAATTTTGGCTCTATAACTCTTCCCTTTTGAATTCAAATCTTGAATTCGAATTTCAAAATTTGGCTCCAAAGCTCTTATCTCTTTAATTCAAATCTTGAATTCGAATTTCGAAATGTGGCTCCAAAGCTCTTATCTCTTTAATTCAAATCTTGAATTCGAATTTCGAAATTTTGGCTCCAAAGCTCTTTCCTCTTAAATTCAAATCTTGAATTCAAATTTTAAATTTTGACTCCAAAATCTCTATAAATACCCTATAATCTCCTCTCTTGAGAGGGGCCAACCATTGAGGAACCTCTTGTGCTTCCTCACTTCAAATTCCAAATTTTACTTTGCTCTCTCTTTTTATTTCTCTCTTCTTCTCCTACTTGGAGTTATTTTCATCAAGCAACAACTCTTCAAGGGAGCATCAAAGATCTCTTGGAGGCTTCATCTTCAACATCTTGGGAGCTTGATTCAAGGTAAGTCCAAGATCATTCAAGAGAAGGCTTATTTCCAATATCAATTACATTCGAGGTATTTAATCTTCCTCTATTTCTATTTTCATTTTTTCTTCTCTCCATGGCATTTCCAAATATCATTCATATCTGAGGTATGTAAATCTCTATTTTCATTTCCTCCTTTTCTCTCTTCTTCCTCTCCTCTTGGGATGTAGTATTTCATCTTTTCCATTCTTTCAATATCTTACCATTTAAGATTTTAATTTTTTATTTGCCGACTTCATCAAGACCACAAACCAAGTAATGACCCAATATTGGATTCATGCTTGATAGGTCTACAATCCCAATGCATTTTCAAAAATTTTTCCTTCATATATATGATATTTACAAAAACAAAAATCTTATATGTATGTTATGGTAGGAATGTCATTAGATGAATGTTGTTCTATGAATGAATGATTTCTCTTTCAATCATATCAATGCATCCATGCATTCTCACCCACTTTATTTCACTTATGATCACAAGCACATCTCCAAAATAACATAAGTAAGAGGGAATGAAACTCTAAATAGGTGGTAACCGAATTAGAGCAAAATCTCAAACCTACTTAAAGTCTTATGATAACACTAAAGTGATTTCAAAATGATTTCACAAGTTTTTCAAATGATATTTACTAATTCCACTTTTTTCTCAAAATATTTTACATTTTCAAGCAACTTTTCAAGAGTCTTTTCAAAAGTTCGAAACATCAAACTTTCAATACTTTCTACACCGCATATAGAATTAAAAGGATGTTTAAGTTAAAATAAAATGCATCAATAATAAACATAGCCATTGGGTTGATTACCTCCAGTAAAGGTGCCGGAATGGTCGATCCTCGTACCAAAAGGCGAGTCCATTTCTTGCCTATTTCAAAGCAAAATCTCATTTTTTTGGAGCACTCCAAAACCAATGAAAATTTTAGGATGCAAACAGATGGCGACCGTGATGGGACCCGTCTTCATTTGGCTATGATTATAATTGATGCATTTTCACAAACTTAAACATCTCATATATTGCCAATGATAAAGCATGTTCCTTTTTTTTGGCCTTGACCCCATTGGCTTTTCATTTCATTGCTTGATGATTGTATTTGCTTTCTTGCATATAAGACTAATTGAGGTTGATCAATCATGTTCACCAAGATCTAGGATCAAATACAACCCACCTCAATTTCGGACTTGTTTGAAAACAATGTTTGCTCTTCTATTTATTTTAATCACCATCTTAGGCAACATTGCATTAGAGACAATTGATTTTTTATGATTTCTCATATTTCAAAATTTTAATACCTATTTGTCCCGGTCAACATGTTGACAGGCTTGGTCTTAAGCGGTAGCACAAGACTAAGCCTTACAACTAGACCACACCTTGGGTGGGATAGCCCCCTCGTTAATACTATGAGTGGTAATTTATGGTATATCGACGAGTGATCAAGAAGAAGTGGATCAACCTTATCCATAGTTGCCTAATGGAGAATTTTATGCTCGTACTAAGCCTTTTGGCTAAGGTATATTGGCATATCTTTTATGGAACAATTTGATCAAACCAAATTCAATTAGGGTTCTAAGCTCATTTTCAAATATATGCATGATAAAGGTGACTTTCACAAATGTTGAATTTTTATCATCGTGTGATGATTACATGCGTGTCCTCATTCAATCTTTGATCAATTTAATAATCTTGCATCTCATTTTCTCATTTAAATCAAAGTTTTTTCAATCATTTCTATATAATCTTCAACATGATCACACTATAAAATCATGTTTGGACTCTACTATCTAATGACATTGAATTTTCAAATATTGTCATTCAAGCAAATCAGTTTTTCAAAATCACTTCAAGATCTGCATTTTCAATATCTCGCTTCTTCATGGGTCCAAACCTCATATTCTTAAACATGATAGCCAGTTATTGGCTCAATTACCAATCTTTGTTTGACCTAGGTCAGACAGTCTTTTGCCCTCATTTTAACCAAACATTTTTCCAAGCTTCAATACTTAGAGAATATCTTTCCTAACGTTTTTCTTCTTCCACAATTTTACTAGATCATCAATTATTTCTTGGCAAATCTTTTTTTTAGAATTTCTTCAAAATCTATTTCTTGTCAATCTCTTATTTGTCTAATCTCCTATTATCAAGTATGTGACTCATCTATTGGTTCAATTACTAACTTTATTTGACTCGAGTCATACATAATTATTTTGGCCCCAACACCCATATCTTTCTGCTTATTTCATTGGGTTATCATTTATTCCAAATTGAATATCAATCTTTGCTTTACTCGATTATACTCCATCTTCAATCGTGAGACACATGGTTTCCATTTATTGGATCCATATGAATCAAACATCATGTATTCATTATACTCTATTGGAGGTCTTATCCTTTCAAAGTTAATATTCTTCACAAGTGATAAATTGCTCATAATTCTCTCTATTTTCCCATATTATCAACTTACTATCTTGCAATGAAAATCACTAATTTTCTATCATATTTTTACAACAAATTTCTTTCAAGCTTTCTCTCAATTACGTGTCAAAATTCTTTCATATCCAAGCTCAAATACATGATATTGTCTTTCACCCTCTCATATCAATTTTTATGCATTTGAGACAATTTCCATTATTTTCTCCACCTCAAGCTCAGTCTGACATCAACACGTGTTTGACTCGGGCCATACATTCCTTGTTTTCTCACTTACATTTAGCCTAATAATTTTTCAGCTTCAATACATATGGAATGTCTTTCTTCCCATTTTACTACTTCCATGATTTTATTGGGTCATCATTTATTTCAAGATTTTTGCTAATGCTCCGATATATTATATTTTCAATCGTTGGACATCTAATTTTTGACTCATTCATTCACCCTGGTTCAATATATATCTTCCTGAGTCAAACCTCATATATTCATACTCTACTCGAGATTTAATCATTGCAAAACTAAGATTCTCTGTTTTGCTGCATTATCAACTAGATATCTCGCCATGAGAATTACCATCTAGCTATCATATTCTTATAACAAAATTTTCTCCTACAAGGTTTGTCTCAATTTCTTTACCTCAGAGACAAAACATAAATTCTTGCATACCAAAGTTCATATATATGTCATTACCTTGCACCCTCATTTTCCTGATAGTGGAAACTATATCAATTTCCTTTATATAATTTTTCTCATACCTTATTTGATTGAGGCAATTTCCATTACTTTCTTCACCTCAGTCTCAATGCAAGACATCAACTAGCTATCATCTACCTAGCATTCTCTCATTTATCAATCATGGTAAATTCCTAATACTGTGACATTTTTATTATTTCGAAACATTTCCAAAATGTTTTGCGACAAATATTTTTCATAAACAATCATCATTGTTCATAGAAAAAGGGATCATATCTCAATGTAAATTCCTAATACTGTGGCATTTTTATTATTTCGAAACATTTCCAAAATGTTTTGCGACAAATATTTTTCATAAACAATCATCATTGTTCATAGAAAAAGGGATCATATCTCAACCAAAATGTTTTGCGACAAATATTTTTCATAAACAATCATCATTGTTCATAGAAAAAGGGATCATATCTCAATCAAATCAATTCAGATGTAAAGCTAAAGATTTGATCAAGCGCAATCCGGTCGCTAGGCTCAGAGCTTTCTAAAACTAGCTCAACCATGTCGCTAGACAAAGAAATTTTATGGAGCAAGCGCAACTTGACCGTTTGACTAGGGGCTTTTTCGAAGCAAGCTCAACCCAAACGATAGTTTGGGGAATTTTAACAAGGTCAAAATCCAGCCTTGGGTGAAAACAAAAATTTCACCAAAAGGCACTCGAAGTGATAAGAAGACTTCTCGTCACAACCAATGTTGGAGCAATAGGGTCTCATCCTTCATTTCAACAAAGGTATTCGTGGTGATGAGGGTTCTTTCCCGGCATTGCCACTTGTTATTGAGCAACCCATTCAAGAAATGGGTAAAACCTGAAATTATGGACAACCCACGCAGGGAATGGGTAAAACCTGCATGCAAGCCAAAGCAACCCACGCAGGTAAGGGGTTAAACCTGCACTGCATGCCAAAGCAACCCACGCAAGTAAAGGTGTTAAACCTGCACTACAAACTAACGATACCCACATAGGTAAGGATATAAACTTGCGATGCAAGTCAAGGCAACCCATTTCAGGGGCGTTAAACATGAATTCAATATTGGCAAACCCATGCAGGAAAGAGGTTAAACCTGCAAAATAAGCTCAAATAACCCATTCAGGTAAGGGGTTAAGCCTGAAACATCTCTTCCAACATGTTTTGTTTGAAAAATTTGTGGCGCTTATCTTTGTCACAAAGCACGGCCAGTGCCGGCTTAGTAACAAAGAGGGGCATCTGTTATCACCCCAAATTTTTCAAAAAACGGAGTTATTAAAATTTTGGGCCTATTAATTTTAAAATGAATTTTAAATCCAAGTTTAGATCCAAATCTAGCATTTCAAACTCAAAATCAAATTATCAAATCCGAATTAGATCCAAAATCAAAGTTTAGATCCAAATTGGGAATTCCAAAGCTCTACCCTCTTGAATTCGAATTTTGAATTTTGGCTCTATAACTCTTTCCTTTTGAATTCAAATCTTGAATTCGAATTTCAAAATTTGGCTCCAAAGCTCTTATCTCTTTAATTCAAATCTTGAATTCGAATTTCGAAATTTGGCTCCAAAGCTCTTATCTCTTTAATTCAAATCTTGAATTCGAATTTCAAAATTTTGGTTCCAAAACTCTTTCCTCTTAAATTCAAATCTTGAATTCAAATTTTAAATTTTGACTCCAAAATCTCTATAAATACCCTATAATCTCCTCTCTTGAGAGGGGCCAACCATGGAGGAACCTCTTGTGCTTCCTCACTTCAAATTCCAAATTTTACTTTGCTCTCTCTTTTTATTTCTCTCTTCTTCTCCTACTTGGAGTTATTTTCATCAAGCAACAACTCTTCAAGGGAGCATCAAAGATCTCTTGGAGGCTTCATCTTCAACATCTTGGGAGCTTCATTCAAGGTAAGTCCAAGATCATTCAAGAGAGGGCTTATTTCCAATATCAATTACATTCGAGGTATTTAATC